>CAUYQV010054537.1:0-24691 GCA_963574575.1 Galagoides demidoff
GTGTGCCACTTAGGCCCAGCTGATTTTTGTTGTTGATGGTGGTGGTAAAGATGGTGTCTCACTATGTTGCTCAGGCTGGTTTTGAATTCCTGGTCTCAAGCAATCCTGCTTCAGCCTCCTGAAGTGCTGGGTTTATAGGCATGAGCCACTGTGCCTGGCCTAAAATAAGAGTTTATCGGCATTGAAAGAGTGCAAAGAGACACCATAAATCAGCCCTCCTCTTGAATTTTTTTTTTTTTTTGAGACAGAGTCTCACTTTGTCACCCTCAGTGGAGTGCTGTGGCTGTCACCGCTCATAGAAACCTCAAACTCTTGAGCTTAAGCAATGCTCTTACCTCAGCCTCCCAAGTAGCTGGGACTACAGGTACCCACCACAATGCCTGGCTATTTTTTAGGGATGGGGTCTTGCTCTTGCTCAGGCTGGTCTCAAACTTATAAGCTCAGGCAATTTTCCTGCCTCAGCCTCCCAAATGCTGGGATTACAGGTGTGAGCCACCAAGCCTGGCCCCTCCTCTTGAATTTTTTAGAGCCCTCTGAGGTCCTTGACATAAGAATGAAAGCAGGGTGGAGTCAACTGGCATCTTCACCACCATGAAGAAGGCTGAGGGTCACCTAGAGGGGGTGCCCAAAGGGTCATCATCTCTGCCCCCTCTGCTGATGCCTCCATGTTTGTGATGGGTGTGAACCATGAGAAGTATGAAAACAACCTCACCATTGTCAGCAATGCCTCCTACACCACCAACTACTTAGCCCCCTTGGCCAAGGTCATCTATGACAACTTTGGCATGGTAGACTCATGACCACAGTCCATGCTATTACTGCTACCCAGAAGACTGTGGATGGCCCTTCTGGGAAGAGGTGGCGTGATGGCCCCGGGGCTATCTAGAACTTCATCTGTGCCTCAAGTGGTGCAGCCAAGGCTGTGGGCACAGTCATCCCTAAGCTGAACAGGAAGTTTGTTGGCATGGCCTTCCATGTCCCCACTGCCAACCTGTCAGTCATGGACCTGACCTGTCAACTGGAGAAGGCTGCCAAATCTTAATATATCAAGAAGGTGGTGAGGCAGGCATCAGAGGGCAACCTCAAGGGCATCCTGGGCTACATAGAGCACCAGGTCATTTCCTTCAGCTTCAACAGCGACACTCACTCTTCCACACTTGATGCCGGGGCTGGCATTACCTTCAAACTCATTGCCTGATATGATAGTGAATTTGGCTACAGCAACAGGGTGATGGACCTTATGGTCCACACGGCCTCGAAGGAGTAAGAACCCCTGGACCACCAGCCCCAGCCAGAGCTCAAGAGGAAGAGAGAGGCCCTCAGCTGCTGGGGCGCCCCTGCCTATTCAGTCCCCCAACTCGAGAATCTCTTCTCGACACAGTTTCCACACCAGACCCCCTGAAGAATGGGAGGGATGTAGGGAGTACCACCTTGTCATGTAACATCAATAAAGTTCCCTGTACATGAAAGAAAAAAAAAAAAGAAGAATGAGAGCAGGAAATCTAGAGTAGATACTCTAAAGCTGGATGCATGGGGCACCCAGACCACCCAGATGTGCTGTTCCCAGTGTCAGGCCCAGCACTTTCCTGTCTTACTAAACACCTAGGTCAACCATTGATCTAATGCAGCTGCTACTCCATTGTAGCTGAGAAAACTGAGGGCTCAGGTCACACATGTGAATCTTGTCTTCTTTCTTCCAATGAAATCTCATTTTGACCATTAGGTTTCTCATGTGTGAAATGAAGATAATTAAACCCATCTCACAAGGCAAGAATATGAATATACATGAACGCAATTTAAAATTGTTTTAAGGGGGCAGGTCCTATGGTTCAGTAGGTAGGGCACTGGCCCCATATACCAAGGATGGCGGGTTTGAACCCAACCCCAGCCAAACTGCAACAAAAAAAATAGCTAAGTGTTGTGGCAGGCCCCTGTGGTCCCAGCTACTTTGGAGACTGAGGCAAGAGAATCACCTAAGCTCAAGGGTTGGAGGTTGCTGTGAGCTGTGATGCCATAGCACTCTACTGAGGGTGATAAAAGTGAGACTTTGTCTCTAAAAAAAAAAAAAGTTTTAAGGTTAATAAAGTGTTCCTTTTAATTATTATTATTATTATTATTATTATTATTATTTTTGAGACAGAGTCTCACCATGTTGCCCTCAGTAGGGTGGTGTGACGTCATAGCTCACAGCAACCTCCAACTCTTGGGCTTAAGTGATTCTCTTGCCTCAGCCTTCTCAGTAGCTGGGACTACAGGCACCCGGCACAACACCTGGCTATATGTTCCTTTTAATAATACAAAAGAGAGTGTACTAACACCCATTTTGCTGCGTTTACTTGTAGATTCCCTGCTGCCCAGCACTGTGCCCCTTCCCCCCTTTACATCAACCCCAGGGGATGCTTCTGTCATTCCTTAGTCTGGGGAGGACACTGTTGAGGAGGAGGCTGCAGAAATAGGACTCTGGTGTGTGTGGGGGGAGTGAGGGGATGGGTGTTGAAGGCAGTGCTAACAGCCCTAACGTGTATATTCCTCAGAGTTTACACAACACAGCCACAGATGGTATCTTCTTTCAATCTCATTTTGTCTCTGACACAGGAGTTCCCCATTTCGTGGAAAGGACTAGTAACCAAGGGACTGAGTCAAGATTGTGACCCCAGGCTTCCCTGGCATTGTGCCCTCTGCCAGATTAAACGGCCATCCACAGCTGAATACTGATTCTGACAGTTCCTAGCAGGAGTTGGCATCGGAGTACCTTGGCCACATGCCGGCTCCTCAGTTCCACTGGGTCTGTATAGAGATTCACTAGGTCTGGAGCCAACTCCTGGAATCTGCATTTTTATCCAGTTCGCTAGCAGTTGAGTGTCTGATGCTCTGTAGAAGGGGATGCAGGGCTCTGGAAGTCTCAGACAGAAGTAAGATAAATTTAGAACAGGGGAGTGGAGTGGAAGGATTAATCAGAGAATGCATACATTGAAATATCTCGTATTAATCTGTTTTATGTTGATATAAACAAATACTTGAGACTAGTTTATAAAGAAAAGAGAATTTTTTTTTTTTTTTTGAGACAGAGCCTCAAGCTATCCCCCTGGGTAGAGTGCTGTGGCATCACAGCTCATAGTAACCTCCAACTCCTGGGCTCAAGCGAATCTCCTGCCTCAGCCTCCCACGTAGCTGGGACCACAGGCGCCCGCCATAACTATTTTTTGGTTGCAGCTGTCATTGTTGTTTGGCGGGCCCGGGCTGGATTCGAACCCACCACCTTAGGTGTATGTGGCTGGTGCCTTAGCCACTTGAGCCACAGGTGCCGAGCCAGAAAAGAGAATTATTTAGCTCATGGTTCTATAGGCTGAGAAGTTCAAAGGCATGGCCCTGGCTTTGGGAGAGGGGCTCTCATACCACATCACAACGTGGCAGACACCATCCGCGGGGAAGCAGACTTGTGGGAAGAGAGCACTGAGGCGCATCCTGGCTTTATGACCACTCACCCTTGCGGGCACTAATCCATTCCCATGAGAACTACTCCAATCTCTGGAATTCACTCACTGCATTGGGAACAGTAGAAGCCATTCATGAAACCCAGACATGTCCAGTTAGGCTTTGCCTCCCAGTACTGACAGACAAGCAAACCATATCCAAATCACAGCATATTCTGAGAACATTTTGGCTGAGCAACATGCCAGAATGTGCCTATTAATTTCCAAACATTAAGAAATCTATATGTTTTGGGCAGCACTTGTGGCTCACTGGGTAGGGCACCAGCTCCATATACCAAGGGTGGCGGGTTCAAACTGGGCCCTGGCCAAACTACAACCAAAAAATAGCTAGACATCCATGGCAGGCGCCTATAGTCCCAGCTACTCCAGAGGCTGAGGCAAGAGAATCGCCTAAGCCCAGGAGTTGGAGGTTGCTGTTAGTTGTGTGACACTATGGCACTCTACCGAGGGTGATAAAGTGAGACAATGTCCCTAAAAAAAAAAAAGAAAGAAAAAAATAAGAAATTTATATGTTTTTTCCACTTGCCTGAGGTACACAGAGTAGTTAAGCTTACAGACACAAAAAGTAGAATGTTGGTTACCAGGGATGGTTTGGGTGGGGGGGGAGGGTCTTTGGGGGGGTGTTGACAGTGCAGAGTTTCAGTTGGAAGCCTGAAAAAGTTGTGGAGATGTATACTGGTGATGTTCGCACAACTATGTGAATATACTTAATGCCATAGAACTATACACTTAAAAATAGTTAAAAGGATAAATTTTATGTTGTGTATATATTTTACCACAATAATATTATATACACACACACAAACACATATAAAAGAAGCGTCTCTCAGTATGACATAAAATCTGGAAATGATAAATTCAAAAAATAAACTAATACATTGCTCACACTTTCATAATCAAACTTTCTGCATTGAAAAAATTACATGAACAATATCAAACAGCAAAGAATAAACTAGGAAAACAAATAAAATCAGCTGGGTCCTTTCTACACCCTGAGGAGAAAAACCAACAGCAGAGGACAAAAGTAATTTTTAAAATATAACCGTTCTGGCTCAGTGCCTGCAGCACAGTGGTTACAGCATCAGCCACATACACCAAGGCTGGTGGGTTCAAGCCCAGCCCAGGCCAGCTAAATAACAACAAAAAATAGCTGGGCATTGTGGTGGGCGCCTGTAGCCCCAGCCTTGGGAGGGTGAGGCAGGAGAATCACTTAAGCCCAAATGTTTGAGGTTGCTGTGAGCTGCGATGCCACGGCACTCCACCCAGGGTGACATAATGAGACTCTGTCTCAAAAAAAAAAAAATTTTAACCATTCATTCATTTAGCCCATATTTATTTTACCCTTATATGTATTAGACACAATTCTAAGTGCTAGGAGTACAGCAAAAATAATAAGGCAAGGAGATTCCATTTCCTTTGGGGTAAACAACAAACTAAGTAAGGGATACACATGCAATGTTGGAAAGTAGTAAGTGAAATGAAGAAAACAGAGCAGGCAGGGAGTGGTAGAGAGCTGTGACGCCAGACTGAGGTTCCATAGGTGCCCCAGAACAGGTGGCATTTGGGCAAAGCCTTGAGGAAAGGAGATGCTTCTCTTTAGGAGCACTGCGGCCTAACCACCCAGGGAGCACAGAGCCTGAGGAGGCCAGAAGCCAACGTTAAACAGAAGAGTGAGGTCTGAAATGTTAAGGGGTCCCTCCTCAGGATTGTAGAGCAGCAGGTGAGCTGTTATAAAGTCTATGACTCTTATCTCCAATAAGCTGGGAGCCACGGGAAAGCAATGAGCAAAGGGGTGGTTTCTTTTTCTTTCTTTCTTTTCTTTTCTTTTTTTTTTTTTGAGATAGTGTTTCACTTTGTCACCCTCAGTAGAGTACTGTGGTGTCATTGCTCACAGCAACCTAAGATTCTTGGGCTCAAGTGACTCTCTTGCCTTAGCTTCCCAAGTAGCTGGGGCTACAGACATCTGCCACACACCAGGCTATTATTTTTTTTTGAGACAGTCTCATTATGTCGCCCTTGGTAGAGTGCTGTGGCGTCACAGCTCACAGCAGCCTCCAACTCTTGGGCTTAAGTGATTCTCTTGGCTCAGCCTCCCAAGTAGCTAGGACTACAGGCACCTGACACAACACCCTGCTAATTTTTTGCTGCAGTTGTCATTGTTGTTTAGCTGGCCCGGGCTGGGCTCGTACCTGCCACCCTCGGTGTATGTGGCCAGCCGCTGTAGTCAATGTGCTGTGGGGGCTGAGCCTTTATTATTTATTTATTTATTTATTTATGTATGTATGTATTTATTTACTTATTTATTAAAGATGTCTCACTAGAGTCTCGCTCTAGCTCAGGCTGGTCTCCAACTCATGAGCTCAGGCATTCCGTCCACCTCAGGCTCCTAGAGTGCTGAGATTACAGGCATGAGCTGCCACACTCAGCCGAAAGGGGTGGTTTCTGTTTTAGAAGAATCACTTTGGTCATGGGATAGAAAAGAGACTGAAGGGACAAAGGGAAAAGTGGTGAAGTCAGCTGGCATCTCCCAGGTGAGAGGTGGGGATGGTGCAGACCAGGGTGGTCGCAATGGAAGCTGAGAAGCTGGAGAGGCGGTTGGATTGGGGTTGTGTGTGGAGGCAGAGCCCAGGGGATTTCCTGACAGATGGACTGATGGGCATTGACCATGATTCCATTTTAGTTTGTGCCAACTGGAAAGGTGAGCTGCTTTGCATTGAGATGAAGATGACAGCAGTCCAAAGGGGTTTGCAGAGAGATCAGTCTGGCTTTAGAAATATTAAGATTGAAATGCCCCTAGGCGTTGAGGAGGCAGTTGTCTACCCAGGGCAGAGTTAAGGAGAGAGGCCAGGACTGGAGAAAGAATTGTGGCAGTTAACAGCAGACAGATGGCACTGAAAATCAGGAGACCTGACCCCTTGCCCAGGATAGGAAGCTGTCCACCCAAGGACTGAGGTCTAGGGCAGGTCAAAGCTGAAAAGATCAGGGAGGCAGGAGGAAAGGCAGGAGTGTGATGTTCTAGAGACCACATGAAGACGGGGGTTGGGAGGAGAGAATGATCAACGGGTAGGTGGGAGGTGGTAGTCAGACACTGTTGGTGGGCCTGGATAGAGGGGCCAGAGGACTTGGCACTGGGATAGCAGGGGTACTAGTGACCTGCAGGGACACTCAGGGTGAAAGCCTGAATGGGGGAGAGAAGAGGGTAAGCTAGAGAGAGTGAGAAGAGAAGAGACACCGAGCATAGACAACTAAATGTTGAGAAGTTCACAGCAAGGGGGGCATAAAAACGGAAAAAATCATGGAAAGTCAACAGAAAAGAAAAACACATGGCATTTAAACATATGGAATGATGGGTGTCTGTAGCTCAGTGGGTAGGGCACTGGCCACATACACTAAGGCTGGCGGGTTCGAACAACAATGACGACTGTAACAACAACAACAAAAATAGCCAGGCATTGTGGTGGGCACCTGTAGTCCTAGCTACTTGGGAGGCTGAGGCAAGAGAATCACTTAAGAAAGAGTTTGAGATTGCTGTGAGCGGTGACGCCAGGGCAACGTAGTGAGACTCTGTCTCGAATAAATAAATAAATACATGGAAAGATGCTTAACTTCATAATCATGTAAATGCATGTGTAGGCAACAAAGAGATGTCATTTTATACCCATCAGATTAGGAGGGATTAAAGAATTAATATGACAGTGTTGAGAAAGGCCGAGAGGCCAACTCTCACCCACTGTTGTCAGGACTTTAAGGTGGTACAACCTTCCTGGATGGAAAAAATGAAGTTACATGTCAGCCTGGCAGTTCTTCTAGGAAATTTGTCCCAAAGGATAGAGTCCTTCGAGCACTCTGTACAAGCACATTCACAGCACTATTAATTGTATTACAATTTCGAAGTCCTGGAAGTGATCCAAATGTCCATCCGCTGGCCTTACAGTGCAGCCATCAGAAGAACACAGTCAGCTCCGTGTACAGATGTGGAGTGGTGTTATGAATTGGAAGATGAAGGAGATGTGGCACAGAGCTGAGCAAATCCTCTCCTCTCACTGGGGGCAAAAGCGAACTCCTACATACTTGCCATGTAGGACTGGACGTTTACTGGGAGCCCACACAACAAACTGGAAGTAGGGACTGCCCTGGTGAGGGGGACGAGGGCTGAAAGGTGGGACAGGTAACTTTTACTTCCAATCCTTTAGCACTGTTTGAAATTCTAACCATGCACGTGCACTATCTGAAGCATTATTATTATTTTTTTTTCCCTGAGACAGAGTCTCACTATGTCGTCCTTGGTAGAGTGCTGTAGCGTCACAGCTCACAGCAACCTCAAACACTTGGGCTTAAGCGATTCTCTTGCCTCAGCCTTCCGAGTAGCTGGGACTAGAGGTGCCTACCACAGCGCCGGGCTATTTTTTTGTTGCGGGGGTCGTTGTTTAGCTGGCCAGGGGTGGGGTTCGAGCTCGCTACTTCGGTGCATGTGGCCGGCGCCGTAACCACTGTGCTATGGGAGCCGAGCCTAAAGCATTAAATTTAAAATAAAAACTTTTACAGTGGATACTTTGGTAATTCATAAGCGTGATGATTGGGTTTTCATGCGCATGCGTGAGATGTGCCGCCCACAAATCTTGTTACCATGCCCTCACGTTACCCGTCTGACATGAAAAAAACGAAAAAACCTTATATATTGAGGTCATAGAATGCAGAGTTGGAGAAGACTTTTGGTTCATCTAACGAAGTGGTACCCACGCCCAGTCCATGGCTGGGCTGCATAAGCATTGCCTGGGGCCTTATTATGGCACAGATTCCCAGGCCCAGCATTGATGTGCAGACTCAGTAGCTGGTGGCTCTGCTATAATCCAGATTACAGCTTCAGGGCTGTTCAGAAACATAGGAAAATGCAGTGGGCCCTGTGTTCACCACAATGATGTACAATTCCCTGGAGAAATTGAGGGCCTTCCCACAGCCATTTTCTCTTCTATATTGATGGAATCCTTAAGTTTTTTGGCTGGACATGGCCACCTGGAAATAAAGACTACATTTCCCAGTATCCCTTGCATAAAATGAGGCCCTCTGACTAAATTCCAGTTAATGGGTCATAAGCAAACATGATGTGTGCACCTTACCCAGGGTGTGCCTTTCCCCTCCTATATCTCTCTTATGCTGCTTGGACTAGCTGTGAGCCAAGTTGGGCCTTGCGGATAAGGGCCATGCCCTAGGGATGATGAAATGGCAGACAGAAGGAGTTGGGTTCCTGAGTGGTGCACAGCAGTCACATTCACTCTGGAACATCTCAGGGAATTAAAGAAACCAGTAGTTGTTTAAACCAATGTTTCTCAACCTTGGGTATACATTAGAATCACCTGAGAAGCTTTAAAAACTATACTGATACCTGTCCTAGCCCCCTAAATTTCTGATTTACTTGGTCTGGAGTATAGCCAGGGCATTGGATGTTTAAAAAGCTCCCAGCCAAGGTTAAGAACCATAGGTATATGCCTCTGGTAATTTGCATTTCTGTTACACCCATTTAAACTTGTATCCTGTTGTGTCTAGCTCCTATGGCTTTAGTTCCTAAAAACTGTGTCTCGGGGAACAGTCTTACTACTTTTACTGGACAGGTCTACAACTCTGAAGTCAGATCAGATATCTTCTCCTAAGCATCTATTGTTCAGCCCTTCATTGGGATGAGGGCTAATCAGGAGGAGATTCACAGAGTCTGTGATCCTGAGGCTTAACCTGGAAGGAGATTCCAGAAGGTTAGGGTTAATGTGAGCGAGGGAGTGGAGTGAGGCACAGACAGACAAGCTGGGGAGTATGGCAGCTTGTAAGAAGGCCAGAAGCTTCTCCTTACTTCTGAACAGCAGAATGGGCATGTGGGGTTCTCAAATAAACTTGGGGTACACAGGGCTCAGCTGTGTCAGCTGGTGGAGGGCCTTGTATGCTGAGCTCATGAATTTGAATTTGGACCTGAGCATGACCAAGAGCTTTCAGAGGATGTTAAGTAGGGAATAAATAGCATGATCAGATTTGTGTTGAGTAATGGTCTCTGTCATTGCGAGCATGAGGTGGTTTAAGACTGACTGGATGTGGGGAGACTAGTTCTGAGGTCCCATGAGAGAGGGTGGTGACCACTGACAGCAACCTGGGCACATCTGAAATTTTGCTACATTTACTTCTGATTATCTGCACTTGTACTGCATTGAAACCAGTTCCCCTCAGCCTGTGTTGTCCAGATTTTAGGGGTCTGGAGGAAGAGGTACAAGGCCTCTCAAACATCCCCTTCCCCTTAGTAGTTGCTCAGGAGGTAACAGCAGAATGAACCATGGCCTAGGTGCATTTTATCTTGTTAGTACCAGCCTGTCTGTCCTCTAATCAGTCAGGTTAGGGCTAGTACCAGAGGGTTAAAATAAATCTAAAATTTCACTACAATTTAGCACAAACATTGATGCACATATGAATCACTTAGGGCTCCCACTAAAACATGGATTCTGATATAGCAGGTCTGGGTGGATCTGAGATTCTGCATTTCTGCTGATAGAAATGTAGCCACTGTAGCCACTATGAAAACTAGGCCTGTGGTCCTCAGCTTTGCCTGCACTTTGGAATCACTTGGGAGCTTTAAAAAGTCCTGATGACTGGACCCCACACCCACAGGCTGTGGTTTGTAGGGCTGGAGTATGGCCTGGATGTTGCCTATTTTTGTTTGTTTGCTTTCCTTTCTCCTTTGACAATCTCACATTTGTCGCCTTCAGTAGAGTGCTGTGGGATGAGGCAGCTTTTAAAATGTTTCCAGTTTTCTAATATGTTGTCACAATTGAGAAGTGGTACCTTGGAATCACCTAAGAAATATCTTAAAAAGGTATTTTCTAGGTTCTTAAAGTTTTTGATTCTTCAGGTCTTGGAAGTAGCAGGGTGCTATGCAGTGTTCCTGAAGTCCCAGCTCCTAGGGAGGCTGAGGCAGGAGGATCGCTTGAGCCCAGGAGTTACAGCCTGCAGTAAGCTATGGTGACATCTGTGAGGGCACTGCCCTCCTGCCTCTGCAATATAGTGATATAGTGAGACCCCATCTCTAAAAGTACCCTGTGGAGACGGAGATTCTGCTGTGGGTGAACAGCACAAGCACTTGGAAGATGGGCCTTGGGTCCTGAAGATTCCGGAGTACAGTGATTATGGCTAAGACTGAGTGGACTGGATGGAGTTGATTGGACTTTCAGCCTCAGATTTCCAGGCAGCCCTGTAATAGTGGGTAATCACATTGAAAACAAAAACAAAGGCCGGGTATGGTGGCTCATGCCTGTAATCCTGACCAGCACCGTGGGAGGCCAAGGCAGGTAGATTGTTTGAGCTTGGGGGTTGGAAACCAGCACGAACAAGAGAGAGACCCCTTCTCTACTAAAAATAGAAAAATTAGCCCAGCGTGGTGGCTGGTGCCTGTAGTCAGTCTCAACTACTGGGGAGGCTGAGGCAAAAAGATCTCCTGACCCCAAGAGTTTGAGGTTGCTGGGAGCTATGATGATGCACCATGGCACTCTACCCAGGGTGAGGGAGTGAGGCTCTGTCTCAAAACAGAAGCAAAAACAACCCCCCAATTCCTTTACTTGCCTTTCCCACTAAGGTTAATGAGAATATATATCTGTGTGATTATTTCTAAAGAATACATTCGCAGAGTAGAATTACTGCTTCTTGGGAAAGCAGCTTTCAAATTGAGACAGATACTTACAGAAAAGTTCATAAAAATGCATTCAAATTTGTATTTCTAACAGTCTATGAGAGAATTGTTTCATCACACTTTTGCTTAGGTAAATCTTTATAACTTTTGCCATTTAATAGAAAAATGGGATCCATTGTTACTTTCATTTATATTTCCCTGATGAGTAGCCAGATCAAGTTCTTTTCATTTTTCAGAAAACAGAACAACAACAACAACAACAAAAAAAAAAACCCTTATAGTATTCACCTTTGATTTGCCTGATTATACCCACTGGGGGAAATTCCTTAGACTGGGTAAGCCTCAGTTTTCTTCTCTGTAAAATGGAAGCCACCGTATCTCCCAAGGTTGTTGAGGGGATTAAATGAGATCTGGTGACTTAGTATGCAAAATCTGTTTCAGGAATATTTGCCTTGGAAACCCACCCAGGAGCCTACCCTCTGCTGTCGGTAGGGTAGATCCATTCCACACAGACTGGGCTGTAATAACTGACAAGGGTTGGGGATGTTGGCGGGTGGACAGACTATTCCGGCCCACCTCCCCTTCTCCACGCACTCCCATCATCCTTGGTACTCGTGTATAGCCAGTCCACCTTCTCCTCCTTGTCTCTCCCATAGAAGGACCTGACGCCAGCGTCGGACTGACTCAGTGACACCCAGTTCTCCTTCAACCACAAGGTCCTTGAGGGATGGAACCCAGAGCACTGTGGGCCCCTTGCCTTGATATCTGTCGTCTCCACATGACCAGCTGAGCCCATCTTCCCCCCATCTGGATCTGTGCACTAACAGTTCCTGCTGCAGGCTGCACCCCAGCCTGAGTATCCATTCTGCATCCCCTTATCTTTCATCTCCAAATCCATTGGCCTTGCTGCCTAGGAGGGAAGACTGGCTGGCTAACTTCCCAGTTGACCTGCAGCCTAGGGTCAAAGGCCTGGAAAAAGGGAGGCAGTCTCAGCTCTGCCCCACCCCCCCATAGCAGCCCCAAGACCCGCAGATAACAAAGGCCATGTCTTGAGTACTTTAATAATAACAGCACTTTCATATTTGCAAAACATCTTCCCCTCACCCAGCAAATGTCAATCTAGCCCTTGTCACAGGTATATTTATTTGATGTCTATATTTTTGCCAAAACATAATAAAGTTTTATATACTGCATATTTTAATATGCCCTTGTTTTTCTTTCCTTCTTACCTTGCCTCCTGTTTTCTTCTTTTCCACTCCTTAAGTAACTGACCATAACAGCCAGAGGTTTTTTCTTTACCTTTCTCTCTGACCATATCATCATAGATTTGCATATATGCACATACAGTAAAACCTGTATAAGTTGACCAGCGGAGGGATTGTATCAAACTGGTCAACATAAGGAACTGGGCCTACTGTACTGATACGTACATGTGGTGCATGTCCAGTTTATGAAACTAGTTCAACATAAGGAGGTGGTTAATGTAGGGAGGTGGCCAGCTATGGAGGTTCTACTCTTTAGCCCCAAGTTTTGTGTCACTTTTTAATCTTCACAGTAACCCTACACTGGATTGTGTCCACTTTAAGAGTTAAGGAAATTGGTGCGGCGCCTGTGGCTCAATCTGCTAAGGTGTCAGCCACGTATACCTAAGGTGGTGGGTTCGAATCCCCAGCCCGGGCCCGCCAAACAACAATGATGGCTGCAACCAAAAAAATGGCCGGGTGTTGTGGCAGGCACCTGTGGTCCCAGCTACTTGGGAGGCTGAGGCAGGAGACTGGCTTGAGCCCAGGAGTTGGAGGTTGCTATGAGCTGTGATGCCATGGCACTCTACCCAGGGGGATAGCTTGAGGCTCCGTCTCAAAAAGAAAAAAAAAAAAAGTTAAGGAAATTGAAGTTGTGATTTCATTTTGTCTCTATTTACTGAATTCAGAAAATATGAAGATTATGTTGATCTTAACATCTTCCTATTGTGCTGTTTGCAGTTCAGGAAACAGATCCAGAGCTGAAGAAAAATGGTAAACAAGTAAGAAGTAATGTGGCAGGCTAGAATTCCAAAGCCCAGTCTCGTCACCTGTCTCTTCTCTAAAATGCCCTCTGGATTGGAGAGAATTCAGAGAAGTGGGAAGGGTTATGCTAATAAGGGTGGGAGACTAAGTAGATTATTACAAGCTTCCTGTTATGTTACTATAATTATTTTAATTATTGCATTCTGTTTCCTCACATGTAAAATAGCAATGCAAATATCTGCTTTGCAGAGGTCCCAGTAAAGTTAAATGAGACCATGTCGAGTAAACTATAAAGCAGAATACAAATATGAGATCTATTAAAATATTGTGAATACTTTGCTTTTTCTTTTATTAATTTAATTTTATTAATTGCAAAAGTCCTACCTCTGTGGGAAAGTCAAACCATACTAAGATGTGTATTGACGTTAATAATGTCCTCCCACTTTCCCCCAACCGTAGTGTAGCCTTTGGTGTGAATCCTTCCAAAACTTTATGCCCATGAAAACATTTCATTTAGCTGGGGACAATGGCTCCATGCCTGTAATCCTAGCACTCTGGGAGGCAGAGGCGGGTAGATTGCCTGAGTTCAGGTGATCCAGACCAGCTTGAGCTAGAGTGAGATCTCATCTCTAAAAATTGCTGGGTGTTGTGGTAGGCACCTGTAGTCCCAGCTGAGGCAAGAAGATTGCTTGAGCCCAAGAGTATCACTTATCTGCTTAATAAACTATTTGATAATTCCACTTATGCTACTGGACTCATTTGCTTTAATAGCTGGGTAACATCTATAGTATGAACATATTAAATATCTTCATTTATTCAGCCATTTTACTGAGTATGTCTTCAAAAGATCCCTTTGGAGAGAGAATCCCTTTCTCTTTCATTACTTCTCAGTATCAAAACATCTCATGCCTTCTGGGCAGGTGTGACCTTTCTGGGTGGGTTTGTGACCTTTCTGAGTAGTAAAAATCTTCCCAGGCTCCTCCTGAGTGGCTGGAGAGCTCTGTGCCAGCACACTCCTGAGTTTCCTTCCCTCTTCCTATCCACATTCTTGCTGCTAGCAAGAGAGGCACTGGTCCCAGGGTTGTTACCATTTATGACAATGTTCCCTGGGTTCTCTTTAAAAGCTAAAATCACTTGGGGAAGCAACAGGTCCTTTCCAAAGAGGGAGCCACTCACTGCAGGCCCCCCCGCCCCCCAAGCTTTTCAAAGCTCAAACTCAACAGTGTTAGAGGATTCTTCTCTGGTTGTTGAGAGCCAGCACATGGCCAGTTGCTGGATGAGGAAGCGTGTCTTGCAGCTCCCACTGTCCTGGCTCAGGCCACCGATCTCTTGCTGGATAAAGGCCACGGCCACCTGCCTGGTTTCCTGTCTCCAGCTCTTTTATGATCTAGTCAACCCCCTTCCTCACTTGCCACAGTGATCTTAAAATCTCTCATCATGTCCTTCCTCAGCTCAGAAATTTCTATGGCTACACAGTTTTTATTTTCACTTATTTATTTTTTTTTGAGACAGAGTCTTATTTTGTTACCCTGGATAGAGTGCCTGGTGTCATAGCTCACAGAAACGTCCAACTTTTGGGCTCAAGCAATCCTCTGGCCTTGGGCGAGGTCTCACTCTTGCTCAGGCTGGTCTCAAACTCATGAGCGCAAGCGATCCACCCGCCTTGGCCTCCCAGAGTGCCAGGATTACAGGTGTGAGCCACCGCGCCCAGCCTGGCTTCTCATTTTTTACTAATGTCCCAACTTTTTACGAGAGTTCTGGAAAACCTCATCTTCAAAAGGAAATGCCTATCAGTCTTTCTGTACCCTAACCATACCCTCTTTCTTCTGGATTTTATTCAAGTTTCCACATCAGAAACTCAGGAGCCCTCCTCACTTTGCCCTATATTTAGTTAATTCCAGTGTCCTGGCCTTTCTGCCTTAAACTTATTTTTTTTTTCTTAACAAAGAGAAATTTTATTTAGGAAGAACAAAGAAAGTTTTGAGCACTTCCAAAGGAGTTGGAAATGGGTCCCCCTTATAGAGAAGCAGAGGGAAGTAAGGGAGACTTTTTTTTTTTTTTTTGAGATAGAGCCTCAATTTGTTGCCGTTGGTAGAGTGCTTTGGCTTAAGCAACCTCAAACTCCTGTCCTCAAGAGATCCTCTTGTTTGGCTCAGTGCCCGTAGCACAGTGGTTACGGCGCAAGACACATACACCGAGGGTGGTGGGTTAGAACCCGGTCTGGGCCAGCTAGACAACAATGACAGCTGCAACCTAAAAATAGCTGGGCATTGTGGTGGGTGCCTGTAGTCCCAGCTACTTGGTAGGTTGAGGCAAGAGAATCACTTAAGCCCAAGAGTTTGAGGTTGCTGTGAGCTGTGATGTACTCTACCAAGGGCGACATGAGACTATCTCAAAAAAAAAAAAAAAAAGATCTGCTTGCCTCAGCTTCCTGAGTAGCTGTACTGCAGGCACCTGCCACAACACCCAGCTATTTTTTTTTTTTTTTAAGTAGAGACAGATCTCATTCTTGCTCAGGCTGGTCTTGAACTCCTGAACTCAAGAGATCCACCAGTCTTGGCCTGTTAAGATTACAGGTGTGAGCCACCGTACCAGCCTTAAAGTTAATTATTAAATTGGTCTCCTTGTCCCCACCCCGGCCACTGAGAGCTCTCTTCCTTTTCCTCCCCGCCCTCCAAGCCTTCCCCTTCCCCAACCTTTTCTTAGTTCTGAGAGTATGAAGAAACAGAAAAGAAAGCTACTCTGCTGCTCCAGGCACTGAGGAAGGATGAAGACGACTAAGAATTCCTGGAAGTAGATTTGTTGGGAGTAGCCAGGTATACATTGTTCCTATATTTTAGTTTTAGCCATTGTCCATGTGAGAAATTTAAAAGTAGTTTGTGACAAAAGCATTATGAGATTTTATATAGTTGAATTTTGTAATATTGGTCGTGCTTGTATCAGTTACATGTTGATACACTTTTGTTCTCCTGATGTGCTGGATGTTTAGGGGTGGGGAATACCTCTGCAGGTTGAAGAATATTCTTTTTTTTTGAGACAGAGCCTCAAGCTATCCCCCTGGGTAGAGTGCTGTGGCATCACAGCTCACAGCAACCTCCAACTCCTGGGCTCAAGCAAGTCTCCTGCCTCCTCCTCCCAAGTAGCTGGGACCACAGGCGCCTGCCACAACGCCTGGCTATTTTTTGGTTGCAGCCATCATTGTTGTTTTGGTGGGCCTGGGCTGGATTCGAACCCACCACCTTAGGTGTATGTCGCTGGAGCCTTAGCCATTTGAGCCACAGGTGCTGAGCCGAAGAATACTCTTTATCTTAGCTCTCCACTATCTACCATAATTGCACACTTTATAATGACATTTGGCCAACGAAGAATCACAAGTGGTCCCATAAGATTAGAACACCATATTTTCTTTTCTATGCTTAGATATGTAACACAAATATACCATCATTGCAATTGCCTACAGTATTCAATAGTCACATGTTTTACTCCTTTGCAACCTAGGAACAAGAGGCTAATATACCATATAGCCTAGGTGCACAGTAGGCGCACAATTAAATTCCGAAGGAGGCATTTCTCAGACTGCATCCTCTTCCTAAGTGACCTAGGGCTGTACTTGGGGAAAAAGGTAAAAATGAGCCACCTGGTGGCAGTTACTGTAGTTGCAGGGCTAGAATCTCCAGGGGAGGAATCTCAGCTCAGTACTGCGTCCTCCCTGAAGGAAGGAACCCACAAGATAATGTGTGCTTTCTTGTGGCATGGAGTCAACAGACATGTGTGAGACTCTCCCTTTGGTATCCCTCCCAAAAGAAGGGCATGGAGTTAGAGTTAGACCAAAGGAGGCCAGGACCAGGTGGAGCCCTGAGGGTGCTACCAAGAGTCTGAGTCTATTTCTCTTGTCCTTAAAGCACAAGATCCCTTTCCTTTAGAAAACTTCTAAGATTTGAGACTTTTATTTATTTTTAGCATCAGGATAGTTATTCCTTCTTCAGTTCTGTCAAATTTTTATTGCTGTGACTAGTACATTTCTCATCTTCCGATTTGGCTATTTATTTCCTGAGGGCTGCAGCTATGTTGGCATTATACTTAAGTTCCTTTAATTCAATTCTGCACATATGTAATCAAGTACTGAGCTTTCTGCTGGAGGTTGCTGGATTACAGGAAGCAGCTGTGCTCTACCCTCTGGGACCTTAGAAATGAATGAAGGCTGACTTGAAATAAGAGTTGCTGGCTCATCTGTAGCTGATAATGATTAAGTGTTACTAAGTACAAAGTGCTAAAAACAGAGGCAAATTTGGGGTTGGGGTGAGAGAAAGATTTCAGAAAAGCAAACACTCAAAGGGGCCTTAGTGTTTGGAGTTGGTAGAAAGGGATCTGTCCTGGCTCTGCTGTGGACATGCTAAGTGTTGCTGGCCCAGCCCCACCTGCATGCCTCATTTCTTGTTGGAACCAGCAAAGGCAGACCCAGGATTAAAATCAAAGAAAGTCTGATTATATTGTGTAAGAATTTACAAATCCTTAGACAGCTAGGTACAAGAGAGCAGACAAAACACTGACTAGGAATCCAATACCTAGGTTTTTGTCCCATTCTGCTTTTGCTGGCTTTGTGACCTTGGTCAAGTCATAGCACTTTCTGGGCTTGGGCTTGACCATAAGCAGAATAGTAATAGTAGTACCTGCCACCGCTAGCTCCTAGTGGGCTTGTGGAGGTCAGAGTTTTCAGGGGACTGAGTGGGGTGTGCGGGGAAGAAATCAACAAGTCTTCATCCCTAGCTGGCCAACCAAGAGCTGAAGCCAATGGGGTTGGGGTGGCCAGCAGCCAAGCGGAACCTGGGGATGTAAGACAACGTACCAGTCTGGATACACAGTTGGCCACAAATATCTGTGGAAGTGGTTTTTCAGCTCACAAATTGCTTATAACTTTGTGTGGCAGCCATTGTTTATCTATAAGATGGAGATACTCATGCCCTTTAACCCTTATAGGTTGTGTCTGGCTGGTTGTGTCTAGTTAGCCCAGCATGCCACATGCCTCTGTGTGGGACACACCACGATACCAACAGAGCAAGCATCGCCACAGCCCTTTTCCCCCTTATAGTCCCAGTCCCTGGCACAGATTAGACACTGAGCAAATGTCTCTTATTATGGATTCTGTGAATTCTGAAAGGGGTCTGCCAAGTTTGGGAAATAACAGAAAAGACATCTGTGTGGAATACGTTAGGAATAAGATTGCTCAAAGGTAGGGTTAAAACTCCTCTGAGACCTATGATCTCATTTATAAGTTTGAAAATCTGCCATTTTGAGACTAACTTCTAAAAGAGTCAACCACAGGGTGATGCCTGTGGCTCAAAGGAGTAGGGCACCAGCCCCATATGCCAGAGGTGGCGGGTTCAAACCCAGCCCTGGCCAAAAAAAAAAAAAAAAAGAGTCTACTGCAAATAATTTAAAAAAGTTTTATTAAATCATTTAGACTTGAAAGAAGTCACAATAGTTAACACACTTAAGTGTGTTCTGTACACCAACAACCCAAATGGATTGATTTCAGAATTTTTATAAATAAAAAATAAACATATTTACAGCGAAAAATAAAAACATGTTAGCAATTAGATGATTAAACTGTTATCTATAATCAGTTTGGGGGAAGTACCAACCTAAATTAGGACTACGTCTAAGACATTTAAGATTTTATTAGGTCTAAAAAGTCCAAAATTAAAAAGTTAGTTGTAATATATGATCTATTTCTTACTATAACTTTTTTCCTACCCAAGCCAGAACTTTTGACCCATCTACATAAAAAGCTTCGTTTTCCCTTTGGAGGTAAAAGTACAAAAAGCTCTACACGTTCCCTAGAACCATCTAAGGAATAAAGCTATTTAATACTACAAATATGTCTATAAAACTATGGACATAAACCGTTATACAATTTGTGCTACTTGTCCTCCAAAATAGTGCAGATTCCTAATTTACCCACCAGGGACAAAAATGGAGTCAGCTTTTTTGGAAATCAGTTTCAAAATCATCAAGTCTCTAGAAAGCATATTTCTAGAACAATATAATTACCACATGAGTGGACTTTCATTCTTCTGTACTATAAAAATACTTCCATTTTAATTCTCTCTATATATTTTAGGGATTGCGTCTAACTCCCTAGGCAAAAGGTGAGGGCTATAAAGCTTGGCCAGCCAGTGTCAAGAGACTAACAAAGAACAAGGACCACATATGATTTAGAGTCCTCTGCTCAGTACAGCAAAAATTAAAGAGTTTTTTCAAATTAGGTTATGCCCTCAAAAAATCCAGTTTAAATCTGACTTAGAAAAAGTAGTCCAAAATACAACTGAGCAAAGAACAAAATCTTCAAGTCACATTCCTAAGATGTGGGCTATTCTGTTACCTACTAGGGTTGCTAGCACTACTTAAGGCTAATTGCTTGGTAAAGGACTATGGGGGTTGCTAGACTGTCTTGAATGTTTTGTTCCTGATGAACTCAAAGAGCGAGACCTCTGTCTGAGCACTGTTTTTTCTGGAAACTCCAAGTCCTCAAATACAGCATTTTCAATGATGTTTGTAGCTTCTGGCCGTTCCATTGGGGATGGAGAGAGCATGTCTTGAACCATCACATACTGAAATACAAAAAGTGTTTTGTGAGAAAAGGGTCAGGTTTATATTACTGAACAATTTTTCAAATCAGGGGCCAGCACAATTTTTCTGGACATAGTTTCTGAGTCCTACAGTCTCTAATGCAGCTACTCAATTTGGCCATAGATAAACAGAAACAGCCCAAGACAGTATGTAAAGTAGCAGGTATGGCTGTGTTCCAATAAACTTTATTACAAATTGGGCAGCTAGCTGGATTTGACTTGTGGGCCCTAGCTTGCCAATCTCAGCTCCAAACAAACATGCACCATTTTGGGGTAACTGGTGATAATAAAGGGTTTTAAAAATCACATCTTTGAAATAACAGATATCATTGGATTTTAAAAATAAATTCATCTTTTGACTGCATATAAGTTTAAAATGATCTCAATAAAAATTTCAATTAAAAAAGTCATGCCAAGCCAGGCGTTGCAGCAGGTGCCTGTAGTCCCAGCTACTTGGGAGGCTGAGGCAAGAGAATTGCTTGAGCCCAAGAGTTTGTGGTTGCTATGAGCTGTGATGCCAGGGCACTCTACTGAGGGTGACAAAGTAAGACTCTCTCAAAAAAAAAATCATGCCAGAGATCAGCAACCAACGCCTTTTTTTTCCTTTTTTTTTTTTTGAGACATATCTATGTTGCCCTCGATAGAGTGCTGTGGCTTCACAGTTCACAGCAACCTTTAACTCTTGGGCTTAAATGATTCTC
Source organism: Galagoides demidoff (assembly GCA_963574575.1). Taxonomy (NCBI): domain Eukaryota; kingdom Metazoa; phylum Chordata; class Mammalia; order Primates; family Galagidae; genus Galagoides; species Galagoides demidoff. The sequence continues at coordinate 20,491 of CAUYQV010054537.1, forward strand.
TTGCCTCAGCCTCCCAAGTAGCTGGGACTACAGGCACTCACTACAAAGCCCGGCTATTTTTTGTTGCAGTTCTCATTGTTGTTTAGCTGGCCTGGGCTGAGTTCAAACTTACCAGCTTCGAGGGATGTAGCTGACACCGTAAGCACTATGCTACAGGCGCTGAGCCCAACACCTTTTCTTGATTTTTATTATTATTATTATCTTTAATTTTGAGACAGGGTCTTACTTTGTTGCTCCTGATAGAGTGCTGTAGCATCATACCTCACAGCAACCTCAAACTCTCGGGCTCATGATCCCTTGCCTCAGCCTCCTGAGTAGCTGGGAGTAGAGGTGCCTGCCACAACACTCACCTAGTTTTTTAGAAACGGGGTGTTGCTCTTGTTCAGGCTGCTCTCCAACTTATGAGCTCATGCGATGCACCTGCTTTGGCCTCCTAGAGTGCTGGGATTACAGGTGTGAGCTACCACACTCCACCCTTTTCTTGATTTATTTTTTTTTAGAGACAGAGTCTCACTTTATCACCCCCGGTTGAGTGATGTGGTATCACAGCTCACAGCAACCTCCAACTCCTGGGCTTAAGCAATTCTCTTTCCTCAGCATCCTGAGTAGCTGGGACTACAGGTGCCCGCTACAAGGCCCAGTTATTTTCTTGTTGCAGTTTGGCCAGGGCTGAGTTTGAACCTGCCACCCTTGGTATAAGGGGCCAGCGCCTTACCCACTGAGACACAGGCACCACCTCCTTTTCTTGATTTTTAAAAAATCCTTTTTAATGTTAACATACGCTCTTATGAGCCACCCTGGGAATAGCTTCATCAACTTTGCAAAAATGTAACAAGGTTTAGTAAAACACATTTCATTTAAGCATACCTAACTAAGTATATTATTATAAAGGTCATTTTTAATGCAATCCTTCATTATACTTATAATACTGAAAGATAAATTTTGACTTTTTCCAATTTGATTAATACATACTATTTACTTCAACTTGTTTAAGAAGATTAGGCTGGTGTAAGTGCAGTGGTGTTTACAACTGATCACAATCAATTACAGATTACTTTGACCCTTCACTCCACTGCTTTACTTGACTAGCCTTAAAAATATAAAAAATTGGGCCCAGTACTTGTAGCACAGTGGTTATAGTGCCAGCCACATGCACAGAGGCTGGTGGGTTCGAATCCAGCCTGGGCCCACTGAACAACAATGATAATTGCAACAAAAAACAGGCCTTGTGGTGGGTGTACTTGGCAGGCTGAGGCAAGATAATCACTTAAGCCCAAGAGTTAGAGGTTGCTGTGAGCTATGAAGCCACAGCACTCTACTGAGGGTGACATAGTGAGACTCTGTCTCAAAAAAAAAAAAAAACAAAGAAACATTAAAAAACTAGCTTAGTGCCTGTAGCACAGTGATTACTGTACCAGCCACATCCACTGAGGCTGGCAGGTTCGAACCCAGCCCGGGCCAGCTAAACAACAATGACAACTACAACAACAACAAGAACAAAAAAAAAAAAAAAGAGCTGGGCATTATGGCAGGCACCTGTAATCCCAGCTACTTGGGAGGCTGAGATAAGAGAACTGCTTAAGCCCAAGAGTTTGAGGTTGCTGTGAGCTATGATACCAGGTACTCTACTGAGGATGACAACATAGTGAGACTTTGTCTCAAAAAAAAAAAAAAAAAAAGAGTGTAGCTCAAGTGGCTAAGGCACCAGCCACATACACTAGAGCTGGCAGGTTCAAATCTAGCCTGGGCCTGCCAAACCATAACAACTACAACCAAAAAGTAGCCAGGTATTGTGGTGGGCAGTGTAGTCCCAGCTACTTGGGAGGCTGAGGCAAGAGAATTGCTTAAGCCTAGGAGTTTGATGGTTGCTATGAGCTGTGACACCACGGCACTCTACCGAGGGTAACATAGTGAGACTCTGTCTCAAAAAAAAAAAAATTAAAAAGAAAATTTGATATTTGAATTCAATATTGAATTCAAGAAAATTCAATGTACAAATTCTTAGGAGGTCATGGGCAGGGAGCACAGCAAGCTGCGGTTTTAACAAATCATACATTCTTGGGAGCAGCTCCCTTTCCTCTCTAGACCTTTGCTTTTCTCTTCTGTAAAATGGAGAGACTGAGTTGACTGCTGAGGACTCTTTACGATCTAAATATCATTAGTAAAAATGAAGATAAGAATTATACATACCTCATGAGGATATTTCTGAGTAAACAGTGGTGGAAATTTGAGATTTCTTACATCAGTGAGGGTCTAAAGAGAAACAAAAGTGTTACTTATTTTTAAATTTATTTTGACATATGAATCTATTTAAGCAAACAAAAAAAATTGATGATCTAATACAATGACTAAGAAGAAAAGTTGTATATTAACCGGACAGAAAACTTCGTTTTTCTGAACGAGGTAATCTCTGTGAAGTGCTTCCTGTGCACAGATGTACACTCCATCAGATCATTACAATACAGGAGGAATGGGCATGCACACATGTAGTACCCACGGGTTCTGCGGCAGATTCAACCAACCACGGATCAAAAATATTTGAAAATCAACAGTTGTTATCTGTACTGAACAGTACAAACTTCTTTTCATGTCATTATTTCGCAACATAACAGCTGTCTACATAGCATTTACATTGTATTAGGTATTATAAGTAATCTAGAGATGATTAAAATATATAGAAAGAGTATATGGAAAGACTATGAAAGTATATGTTCAAAGTCCATATACAAATACTACACCCTTTTATACAAGGAATTTGAGCATCTGCAGATTCTGCATCTGCAGGGGGGCCCTGGATAAGGGACGACGGTATATATGTGGTCCAGACATTTATTTATTTATTTATTTAATTTATTTTATTTTTTTGCAGTTTTTGGCTGGAGCTGGGTTTAAACTTGCCTACTCCGGTATATGAGGCTGGCACCACAGGTGCCGCCTGGTCTAGACATTTATATACATACATATGTATATATGAATGTATACACATAAAGAAGAATAGCTATATAGAAACACTGAGAAAATATTGGCAACTACTAATATAATTTTGTCTCTAGGGATTTCCCTGTTCTGGACACTTCACAAAAATGGAATCATACACCTGTGGACTTCTGCGTCTGGCTTTTCATTTAGCAGAATGTTTTTGAGGTTCACCTACGTTATAGCCCATGACAGTACTTCACTCCTTTTATGGCTGAACAGTATTACTTTGTATGGATATACCCCAGTTTGTTTTTCTGTGCATTAGTTGATGGGCAGTTGAGGTGTTTCAGCTTTTGGCTATTACGAACATTTGTATACATGTTTTTGTCTATATTTTCATTTCCCTCAACCATGTACCTCGGATTAGAATCCTGAATCACATGGTAATTCTATGTTTAAATTTTCGAGAAACTGACAAACTATTTTCCACAGCAGTTGCTCCACTTTACATTCCCACCAGCAATGTACAAGGGTTCTAATTCTTCCACATCCTAGCTAACACTAGCCTCTTTGTCACTTTTTTTTTTTTTTTATTATTACAGACATCCTAGGTTGTGGGAAGTGGGATCTCACTGTGGTTTTGATTTACATTTCCCTAATGCCTGACTATGCTGGACATCTTTTCATGTACCTATTAGCTACTTGTATCTTCTTTGGAGAAATGTATATTGCTTTGCCAATTTGTTAAGTGAGTTGTGTATTGAGTTGTAATAACCCTTTATATCTGGATGCTAGACATTTTTCAGGTAATGGGATTTATAAATATTTCCCCCAAGTCTCTGGGTATTTTTTCACTTTCCTTTTTATTTTTATGTATTTATTTATTTATTCATTTTTTGATAGGATGTGAAGCCCAAAGATAATTCAATTGGGGGAGTCACTTAGCTTACTGGAATCTCAGTTTCTGCACCCAAGAATATTAGTACTAACAAAAACATGGAATTCTTCATGAATTTGCATGTCATCCTTGCACATGGGCCATGCTAATCTCTGTTATTGTTCCAATTTTAGTATATGTGCTGTTGAAGCAAGCATTCCTTTTTATTTTTATTTTTTTATTTTTTTTTTTTGAGACAGAGCCTCAAGCTGTCCCCCTGGGTAGAGTGCTGTGGCTTCACAGCTCACAGCAACCTCCAACTCCTGGGCTCAAGCGAGTCTCCTGCCTCAGCCTCCCAAGTAGCTAGGACCACAGGCACCCGCCACAACGCCCGGCTATTTTTTG
>CAUYQV010054538.1:0-16045 GCA_963574575.1 Galagoides demidoff
TGTTTTCATATACAATTTGAAATATTTTCATCAAACTGGTTAACATAGCCTTTATGTCATTTTCCTAGTTATTGTGTTAAGACATTTATATTCTACTTTCAGAAAGATTCACTTGTACCCTTGTAAGATAAACCACAGAGGTGATCCCTCCAATATTTCTCCTTTTTTTAATAGTCAAAATTTTCAAATTTGTCTATATTCACTATCCCAGTTCTTCCTAGCATGCTCACTCCTGTCCACCTTCTCCCTCCTACCTCCGGCACCAGCTTTACCAGTGACTTTCCCCTAGGTCACCATCAGGCCTTACCTTCATCTGATCTCTCATTCCCATCACAAATTGTTTGCAAGTTCAACAGTTTCTTTGTTGGTAGAATTCCCAGTTCCCCTTCTCATTCTCTGACCTCACTTTGAGTGTCAGATTTGCTGGCTAAGTTTCTATAAACTCTAGAGTTCCTCCAATCTCAACTTTAGAACATTTTATCACACTAATCTTAATTCTTAGGTGATTTCACCCATTTTTAGCATGTTAAATATCATGCTTAGGTCGACATCCCCCAAAGTCCTATCTCTAAGACCGGTATCTCCTCAGAAAACTACAACTTTGCAACTCTCTGCTCTTCATTTCATCTTGGAATATTACAAAGGCATCTCAAACCTCCTCACAGGACATGCATTTTAACGAATGAACCACAGTCATCTGCTTGAACACTAGAGTCACTTTTATTATCCCTTCTTGTTCACCTACTATATCTACCAAACTACCACATCATATTAATTTTACATACTTGTTATTTCTTGGATTCAACAGTTAATCTCATCTCAAGACTATCGTTCTTACCTATGACTTGTAATTGCGTTTTAACCTGTCTCCCTATGTCCACTCTTATATACTATAATCTATTCCTCACAGAGCTCCCAGAGTGGTCATTTAAAAATAAAAATATGATCTTTTAATTTTGTTAAATATTATCAATTTTCTAGTACTAGGAAATTCTAGTTTATAGGACCACATGAGGCCTCAGACGCTCTGGCCTCTGCCTGGTCCTTCAGCCCCTCCTGGCTCTGCTCTCAGCCACCTGACCCTCTCTTCTGGACTCCTCCTGTCTTCAGGTCCCGATGCATACTGCTTTTCCCATTAGAATGTTCCTCTCCTGCCCTGGACCTCGTTCATTCATTCATTTTTCAAGTACAAGCACAAATTTTTCTTTCAAGTGTTTATTGCAGCTGACAACTGCTATTCACTTCTGTTACATCGTGCCTGTGCCATGCCTGTTTTTCTTCCCAATTAATTTCTAACTTCCTGCCCTGACTTTAAAATCCATGAGGTTCAGTAACTGCCTAATATGCCCTTTGCCCACCCAGTCTGAGCACACAATTATGTATACTAAAAAAAAAAAAAAAAAACAAGCAAGAATTTTACATAAGGGTATACTGTTTTTCCTCAACTAAATTGAACAATCATGGAGAATATGAATCAGGCCTTCAGTGTGTATGTCTTTTTAACTTTAACAGCTAAAAGTGTCGCATTCTTCCTTCAAATAAAATCTTATTAAAACTCCCATATATAAAACAAATTTGTAGTGCAGCTATTCCAGTTGTGAGGTGGAAGTTGCCTGCATGGCCTTTTTACTCTTTCCTGGTGTGGACTCTCCAAGTCCCATGGTCCCTTGGTACTCACATGTGGCCACAGCCATGCACCAACAGCACTGACATCACCACAAAGCTTTTCAGAATGTAAGGACCTACCTCAGACTACTGAATTAGAAATCTGCATTTTAACAATCCCCTTCTATACCCAGGGACTTCTATGCGCAATAATGTTTGTATTTACTATACAAAAACCCTTACAACCATGAATTGTGTGAACTAGGTTTTTAAAATTAGCTTTGTTAACTAAACCATTGATAGAGCAATATTGTGGATGACTGTTAAAGAGATTTCTCTACAAATTTGACCAGGAATGATCAAGAGTGTTCTCTATTTCTACCTTCTACTCTGAGTTTCCTGCCAAATAAGGATTGATTCTTTTTTATTGGATGTATTATCCTGCAGATAGGCTTTAAACATTAAGAAATGTCCTAAGACTAGGCTTGAATAACAAGCTCAGCAGTATTAGATTATACAGAGTAAGTTAACAGTTTTACTGGTTGGCTTGTTTAATTACAAGTAGGTGATCCAAGGAGCAAACAGTGAGAAAATGATGCATTTCTATGCAATATTTTAAAAACAAAGCTTGAAAACAGAACAAAAAAGTCTTAATTTTTATAGTTAGATTATTAGGTCAGGATCCTTACCAAACTGTTGCTAACTTCAAATATTTCTCTCAAATCAAGATTTATAACTTTCTGATCATCAGAAAATCTCACAATTTTACATGTCTCTTCCACCTAAAATACCCACTAATTAGAGGAGAAATGTGCCTATTAATGAGATGATCATAGACAAGCCTGTTATTTAGAGACTAATAAAAAGATTTTGCAATTCTCCTTTCTGCAGGCACTTACGTGGTGTTGAAGATTTGAAAGCGATGAAGTCCTTCTCCAGGTGGGCCATTGTGATCGCGTCACTCCAGACACAGCGCTGCAGCAGGGGCTGGCCGTGTGTGTCTGCGGCGGCTTCTCCTAGGTCAGCAGCCACCCACACCATCCCGCTACCTCCTGCAAGAGACACCATGTTTAAATGGAAGACATGATATTTACACACACACACATCCCACTATGTCTTTACCTTAGTACGTTTCATCATGTCATTCCTTAAAAAATGCAAGATCTTCTAGCATTAGAAAGACTCCCTTACTGACAGGGAATAATACAGAGACCAGCTAAGTACAGAATGACCATGTTGACAACATATTCCCAATGGATTTGGGACATTTCTCATTATTCTACGTTACTTATCATTTCTTAATAGAATGCTATAGACAATACAATTTTTTTCTGGGCTGGACCTGAAAACAATACTTAAATGTTGTTTCCCATACCCATCCTCAGGAAAATGATAATAGAAAAAAAGCATGTGGTCACTCCCCGGGATCCCCACACCAAGCTTTGCAGCGTCCAGGCTGAGACTCACGGCCACGGCAGGCCTGCATGATGATGACTTTGGGCTTGTCCTTCAGACTTCGGCAGTTCTGGTTATTGAAAATCTGGAAGATGGTGTCATCGTGAAGAACATCTGGCTCCTGCATTCTGTGCTTTACCCCACAGATTCCTTGCAGGATGCCATGCGACATGAACACCAGGAACGTGCTGTCCGAGGACTGGTGCTCTGGGCGGGCCGCAAACTGCTGTAGTTCTTTCTCCATTTCCTGAAAGAGATTCTAGAGTCACTACTGAGGAGCTCTCCAGAGACAGTTTATGCTCAAACGGCAGATGGAGTTCACAAAAAGGAACTGGCTCTGAGGAAACAGGTGGATCTGGACCAAATGGAATGTAAGGGAAATGGTGTTCTGACCTAATACCACAACATTTACATGTGTGGAATGTTAAAGTGAGAAGGGTTTTTACGTAGCATCTAGCCCAGTGGATTCCACCAGAACTTTGGATTTCTGAAGGTGCTGGCAGATGGAGTGAAATGAAGGCGGAGTGAGATGTTAAGGTACCAATTGGGCCACTTTGCTTTAATCTATTTTAAAGTGGTAGGTTTTATTTTAAAAGAGAGAAAATAACAGAGAGAGGCAGACAAACAGGTTTTCTTTTGACAAAAATTAGAAAAATTTATCAAATTCCTTCCCTATAGAACAGTAGAAAGTTAGGTTTAAAATGTTCCATCTAAAGGGACTTGGAGAAGACCTAGAATCACTTTTCCTTTATATGTGTGTGTGTGATTTTTGCAACATTAGACCTGCCTCTGCATTTAGACACATAATATTGACATTGTAAAAATCTCACAAGCTCATTCTGTGGGTATCAAGCAATTTCAAGGTCTAGAGCTATTGTCTCATCCAGACCATCAAGTAATTGCTGGCTCCTACACTGAGAACTTCAGAAAGGCCCAACATTTAAATAAAAATACAACTAGTTAAATACGGCTATGTAGATTGTCTCTACATGTTTGCACTGAAGAAGGCTGAAAAACAGGAGATTCTTTTCTGGAGCAAATACAACTCCTGTAATAGTAGACACTTTGCTTGTGCTGCTGTCAAGGAAGATGCTGAAAACTGCTTAACAAATAAGGGATCTTGGCCTCCCTCGGAGCCATTACCTCAGCGGTGAGATTCTCTTTTACAATCACTGAGTATCCAAGGTTTTCCAGCAGGTCTTGCATCCCCAAAAGGTCAATTTCAGAACCATATCGATTAGGTAGATAGTTGAATTCTTTGTTGCAGATGATGAGGGCTAGGCGAGTTCGGCCCTCCCTCTCCATCACTGGATATATCTGCAATTAAAAGACACAAAAGGATTCACCCCAGCCTCCTGTTCCCTTTTGCCTTCAAAGTTCATATAAAACACTCCAGCCTAATTATGAAGTGGGTGAAAGAACGCTTGGGAATGGAAATACAGCCTCATGCGGAAAGAGACAAAACCCCAACTGAAAACATGTACTCGGTGGAGTGTCCACTCAGGGAACTCGGCTCCAGGTACGGGGTGCAAAGGTGTTTAGTGAGTTTGCAGATGGATGCGATGAAAGAAGCAGGAGAGGCTGATGGGAAGAACACTGGATTAGATGGCATCCGGTGCTCTCTGTCCTGATCTCAAGGCCTCCTGGTAAGTCTTCAGTGTTTTGTCAATCCTGGGTGTCCCTATTTCAAAGCATATTACCTCATCTGTCATTTTTGTCTTCATTTTATGAAAACGATCACTGGAGCAAAGCTTCAGCTTGTTAAGATGGGTACACTGGGTTTCCTGAGGATCTAAAAGAGAGAAAAAATACATCTTATTAAGCAGTGATTAAGCAGTAATATCTGTGGCCTTGAAATCATGCGGCTACTTCACTGGGACCTTAGCCCTTATGGATGCAGACTGCCATTCCATGGAAAAGTTCAATTAAATTAGAAAGTTTCTTTGCAGCAAACAGAATGTAGGGTGTTCCCCTTTTTTCTTTCTGCTTCTTACTTATCCCACCATGAATTTCTATGTTTTTGTTAGTGCTCACAGCATTGACTTATCTTTCAGATCCAATCTGCTAGAGTAATATAAATACAGAATCTCCTTCCTTTGGAAGGAAGCCTATGTTCACCCAGCGTAGTCAAATCACTACTCAGATATTTGAACACCATTTCAGTATCTTTATTATGTTTAATGCCACTCTCTCCACTTACTGGGAACTTACACAATCTAAGGCACTCTTGGACAGTTCCCTGGATCACAGAGTATGGACAATGTGAGGCAGTGGCTATGCATTCCCTGCATCAAGGCCATACAGGAAACCTCGAACACCTTTTCTGATAGAAGCTCTGTGAATTCTTTCAGAACTTCACTATGACTTTCCCTATGTTTCTATTCTTATGTGTCAATACCCCCAAATAAATATTATGTTGTATATTAATCATGTTTACTTTTTTAGAAGTTGAATTAGGTAGGATAGGGGAGGGGTCATTCATCTTCATATTCCCAGTATCTAGAATGGTTTCTGATAAGATTAAAAGTTTATAACTTCTGTTAATGAGTGGGGATCTTCCAATACTTGAGCTATTAGGTATAACCTGGTTTTTTGTTTTCCTTTAGGGCAATAAGACTACTTTTTCATAAATCATATTTTTCCATAAAATTTTTTCATCATTTTAATGATCAAATTCATCAATTTACCCCCATCTCTACTCATCGTCTCTACTGTCCTTCCTACTACAAAGATGTGTCCTTCCTCCTCACCATCTAAGGGTGGTTCCTTTACTTAGGCTGTGAATTTCCATCCCCTGCCACCCATACTATTTTACTTAGGATTTATTCATCTGTATGTTCTATATTATTTTTCCTTTTCTCACCATTTCAAACCATGCCACTGTTTATCACCACTGGCATTCCTAGTATCAATCACCTTCTAAAAACCCTCTCTTTGGTCCTGTTTCCATTCCAACTATTTTTCTGCTTCAATTATCTATAACATTCCTTACAGGCATTGACTATTTTCACTATTTCCATTTTGTCTTCCTTGCATATAATCCAATCTGGCTGTTACTCTCTCTACTTACATAAAATGCCTGTCACCAAGGCTACTACTACTGGCTATTATTTGCTGCTTTCTTAGCATTTCACATGGTTGAACCCTTCCCTCTTCTTTTTCTGGAGATAGAGTCTCACTCCCTCACACTGAGTAGAGTGTCATGGCATCATCATAGCTCACAGCAACTTCAGACTCCTGGGCTCAAGCAATCCTCTTGCCTCAGCCTCTGGAATAGCTGGGACTACAAGTACCCGCCATAATACCCAGCTAGATTTCTCTATTTTTAGTAGAGACAAGGTCTTGCTCTTGCTCAGGCTGGTCTCAACTCCTGAGCTCAAGCTTGCTCAGGCTAGTCTCAACTCCTGAGCTCAAGCTGTCCACCTGCCTTTGCATTTCAGAGTAATAGGCCCATATCCTCCTTCTTGAAAGCATTCTCTACGCTTTTCATATGCCACATTTCCAGCCATTCTTCCCAAATATGTCTGTCTTCATGGCTGGTTCTCCTGCCATTCCTCAAGAGTTGGGTTGTTCTGTATAGGACACATTATCATTTCCTGCATTGCTCTTGCCTGGATGGCATCTTCTAGCCTCATCTTAAATACTGTCTATGCAGTGATGAATCCCCAGATTTATTCCCAGTCCTACTCTCTCTGTGAACTCTTAAGCTGGACATCCCTCTGCCTACTCAGTCTCTACTCTTGAAGGTAACACATTTCAAACTAAATGTACATCTCCTAGTATCTATCCACTCCTATAAATTGTTTCTCCAGCACACCAGTTTTCTTCAATGCATTAAATGATATCACTCACCTATTTGGCAAAACCTAGTGTCACCTTTGATTCCCTTGTCTTTTTCATATACCACATTGAATCCATTTGTTAGTTGCCATTGATTCTGCCCCCCAAATAGATTCCAAATTTAACCACTTCTCATCTCTGTTGCTATAACCCCAATCTAAAAGCCATTATCCCCTAACTCAAATATTTAAACAATTTTCATCTGGCCTTTATGATTCTACACTTATCCTATCGCTCCTCTGCTCAAAAACTTCTAGGGTAGTATAAAGGATGGCAAAATTCATCCTTTTAAAATTTATGCTGTAAACATCAGGTCATATCTTTGCAGTTGCAATTTACCTGGCTCTGTTGCCATGTAATGGTGTCAACATTGGCAGAGAGACAGAAGCCAGAACCAAGAGTCTGGTGGGGTAAAAGTAAATCCCAGGAGGGAGGAAAAAAGAAAAGAGGAAAAAACAGAGAAAGGAGAAATAGAAGGTCCGTGGAAAAGAAAATAAAGCAAATGTCAAGAGAAGAGAAGAAAGGGAAAAAGAGAATGAGGTAGAGAAAAGTGGGAGACTAAAAGTTCTCTTTCACTGAAGAGTTGTCAAATAGACTCTCAGCTGGGACCACCTTATGTACATTTTGGTGAAAAGGAGTGCCAAATTGATACCAAGAGAGAGTGATTTCTTATTTTTCATATTGCTTTTGTTTAATGTCAATTTAGTTTAGAACTAAGATTATAAACTTAGCTTTCATGAAAGCATTTTTTAGTCCTTATATAAGCTTTATGCACTCATTTTAGTGATAGGTGTTAACTGCAATAGATGGCTAGGCTGAACAAAGGAACAAAGGATATATAACACACCTAGAACTTGTAAGGAATGTCAACTATGATAACACAGTTGCCTTAAAAAAAAAATTAAGGCTTTCTATTGCAATTAAAATCCAAAGTCTTTTCCAATGACTAAATACCTCTAAAGTGATTTGACCTGGGTCTGACTCCTAAACAGCTCTTAGTAAGATACTGCCTCTAATTTCCCACTCCCCAGTCAGATTGGCTGTGACTATCTCACAGGACAAGACCATTTCTATGTGGGAGTCCTTGGTCGCATTTTTCTTTTCCACAGAACTGTTTTGCCTTGGAGTTTGGCAGAACTCCTCTATACTTCAAGTATATACTAAAATGGCACTGCCTTGGAGAGGGCACAGCTTCCCCTGATCAACTCCTCCCACCCCACCTCCACCCAACATTTGGCCTGATCTTTTCTCTTAGGTGCTCTCTGAAATGATCCCATTCATTTTGACATGTTTGCTATGAATCTGCCCTCACTGACTGCACTGTAAACACCACTAGAGCGAGATCTTTCTGTCTCACTTGCTGCTATAACCGCTGACTAGAGGTGTTCAACTAGCATATGCTGAATGGATATAACCTTGAAAAATGATTATAAGTTTCTCATTACTTGTAATTTTTTTCAAAACTTTTGAAAATATGGTACGTAGGAAGACAACATTATCAACATCCCCCTCTCCAGACACAACAGTGTTTTAATGTAGCCCAATAATTCATTAGTCTCCTTGGTGACCCTATAGTATGTGTGACTCCCGCTGAATGGTATGGTCTTGTTTCTCATTCTGTATGTGCTTTTCTTAACTATGTCTTAATTCTGTCTTGCGGCTGTAGTTTCTTACACTTTTGTCAATTGATAAATTATTTTAAAAATATTATTATCCTATTTAAAAATATGAGTCTGAGAAAGGGGAGGATATTTACATCAGAATGCATAGTCTGTGGCAGGGATGGTTTCAAAGTATTGTAACATTTTTGGCTTTTGTGCCAGTTCTCTTTCTGTTACTCCATAGCACAGCCTTTTTAAAATCTGCCTTAGCTCAAATAATGCCCTTACACATCCACAAATAGGAATTACCTGTCAGCGCTAGACTTGAGGTCTGAGCCAGCATCCTGCTCAGTTTCAATCCAGCAGCATGCTCAGTTTCTTCATCTTCACTGTCAGCTCTGGACTCTGAGGAGAATTGAGGGGCAGGAATGTAAGTGCCAACGTTACTTTTGAGGGACTTTGTTAGAGGCAGAAGTGAGAGATAAATCCACATTGTCTGAACCTTGACGCAGTGGTCTTTGCACTGTAACCTAACCTCCCTCTGCACCCCCACAGGGATGTCTTACCCCAAATGATGTCTGGAGGATTCTGTGAACCACTTGGTTTAGTGCTAATTTACCCATGGGGGAAACAGCCCTTGCCTTGGCTGATCCAGCCTTCTTTTTATCTCTACTTTCTTTTTTAGATGATAAAAAGAAAGCTGGATCAGACTTCTTCTTCAGATTCTGAGGTGGAATGAACAAAAGTGTAAGAATCAGTGTTCTACTCCAAAGGTCATTTCTAAAGATGAAAATGGATTGAGAACACAGGATTCCTAGATCTGTACTTGGACACCTTCCCATGTCAACAGAGGTCAAGAGTTTCTGACTAGGATCTGTGATTAGGAAGCTATTACCTGCTGAAGAGGAAAATGATGCAGTGCTTTCCTCAGATTGATCATCCTCATTTTCAGAAAGAAACTCTGACATAATATCAAAAACAGATTGTTAACAGAACTAAATTTCTAGAACATACGCATTTCAAGTTTTTCCCTTTGCACTGATGAGTAAATGGGGCTATTCTATGAAGCCATGAGATCTGGTCTATTCCCCAAGCTGCATGTTTACTTTAGAGAATGATAGCCTTCTGCTAAGCAAAAAGGGAGGCAGAGTTTGCAGAAAACAAATAAGAGCTCATTATCTTTTTGCTTACAGATGAGATTCAAGGAATAATCAAAATCTTTAAGCAAAGTTTGTCACCAGGAGCATTTTCAGTGTGGGGAAGGTAAGTACATTTGTGTATAAAAGTTAGTCTTTCTACAACAAAAATAATCCCAGAGGGATGTTGCAAGAATAGAAAATATACCCATTTGTATGTTGTACTTTAGAGTAGGGGTTACTAAACTATAGCCTGCAGGTCTAGACTGCAAAGTTTTACTAAAACACACTCAAGTGTTCTTATTTTCTACTGCTGCTTTTATGCAATAATATCAGACTTCAGTCATGACAGATCATATGGGCCACAAAGATTGAAATATTTACTACCTTTCAAAGAAAAAATGTGCCAACTCATGCTCTGGAGAGAAAGAAACACCTATGTGTTCCATTAACCCTCAAATTACTTATGCCTTCTTTTAGTAGAAATATTGATTTCCAGACAATTCCTTCTGCGGTAAAACCAAAGCAAAGCAGAGGATAGTAGAACATTCTTTATCTAGGAATTAGGAATGGACTCCACATTGTACAACCAGAGAAGCCCAGACTAACAAAAGGTGATCACTTAATTTAATAAGGCTCCAGCACCATTCATTCATTTAACAAACCTTTCCTGAGTACCTGTGATGCTCAGGTGCTCTTCCTATGTGTTTGGCATGTATTCATGAACAAAGTAGAGCTCCCTGCCTTGTGGAGCTTACATCTCAGTGGGCAAAGACATAACAACATAATGAAAAAGTGAATTTTATCAAATGATTGAGGATAATTGTTAAAGAAAAAAATGTTTAGCAGTATAAAAATAATTGGGGTAGATCAGGGTACATTTTGGTAGCAAATAAGATAGACAGTCAAATATCCTAGAAATGAGGATTGTCCATTCTTCACTTGCAAACAGGAGAAATAAAGGAGAAAGGAGCTGCATGAGGAGGTGGGAGAGAAGGCGCACTTGGCCCCACGGCCAGCGGCTCTACTCACTCAAACTCAGCTGACCCTGGGTGTTGAGGAGGCGATCGGTGAGTATTCTGCTGGCCTTTTGGGTTTTCTCTTTGATATCATCAAACAGGTTTTCAGTGTTGTTCACGATGCGAGTCACACCTTCTCCTAATTTGCGCAATTCATCCGTATTTAACACTCTCTTTTCCATCAAGTCATCAAAAATGCCATCGAGCACATTCCTGGCCATCAGCTTCACTGCGTTGACTGGGTCTTCCTCCAGGGACCTCCGAGCTGTGAGAACAATAGGATCTCAGATGGACAGAATTCCCATATCCCATTCTAGGCTTGTGGTTCTCAAATCTTAATGTGCATTAGAATCGTTTGAAGGCTTGACTAACAGGACTTCCTGGCCCCATCCCAAGAAGTTCTGATTTAATAGGTCAGAATGGGGCCTGTGAACTTTCATTTCTAACAGTTTCTCAGGTGATGCCAAAGGCGCTATTCCCAGGAGCACACTTGGTGTTGTGCCCATCTTGTTCATCCTTCTCCTTTTTCATAAATGCAGAGAAAAGTTTAGAGAAGTGAAACAACTTTACTAAAGAACTTAGAGCTGACTCAGTGTTTGTATCACTCTGATTCCTTCAGTTTTTTTCGTTTTTATTAATAACGAGTTTAAAAGACATTATCTTCAGTATGTGCAGCAGTAAAACATAAACACGTTACACTTAATGTCTGTTTTTGTTTCTACTTGTCCATAGTGGCGGCGGCTCAGCCTGCAGAGGTTTAGGGCACACATTACAGCAGACTGACTTGCTGCTGCCAGTGAAGGGGCAGACAGAACAGAAATCTGGAGGAAATGCACATTACTCTGCTCAACCGCGTGGGTCGTCCCCTGACAACAGAGTTAAGTAGGTGGGAATTTCTGTTCATTATGAGTTAGAATGAAAGCCTAAAATTATAGGAAAAGTTTAAGAATAAGGATCCAGAATTGTTTACATTTGTCTTTCCTTCAAGACACTGTTACATATGAACTAAGAAGACACTGCCAGCGTGCACACTGCCGGCCTCCGTCCCTCCCTCCACGGCCAGAGTGAAATCGCTGTACCTGCTGAGAACCATCTCTACACTTCCCTCTTTCTCCTGAACTGTATGTAACTCCCTCACGATACAGCTGTGAGCAAAAAACCAGAGCTACTCACCAGCCATGACTGTTTCCACTTCGGTGCAGAAGATCTGAAAGTGAAAGCAGTCAGGACCCCGTGTGCTGATGCTGCCTAATCGGGAAACGGCAGCTTTTCTAGTGCTCTTGTTAGTTGCCAAGATGAAGTATGCTCCTGCTCTTATACATAAATTCTTTCCTTTGGAAAACGGGACGCAAAACATGTCTTTTCCCTCTGATAGAACAAAGTTACTAGAATGAAAGTGTGAACATTCAAACCCAGGTCTCTGGGTTCTGCTTTCCAGCCTATTTTTAAAACTATTAGTAAATCAAATCAAACCCCTATTTGTCCCTGTGCCACTACCAGCCTTTAAATGGTGGAGTCTTCACTGACCCTGCTTGGTACCAGAAGTGTGAGTCTGGAAAATGAAGGGAGAAACAGCCTGCTAAGGACTGCAGAACGGTGATACTTCTATCCCTGCTTTAAGTCAAATACCAACAGGGAGGGCAGATGACTTCTTTTGTTTTTTATGTTTTATTTTTTATCATGTCCCTGACCCTTCCCCCCCATTGGTTTGCAACTTAAAAGTCCTGAAAAGTAATCTCTCCTCTTTTTCCTCTCCAGATCTGCTCATTTGTCAACTATGGTATTGTTTATCCATGAGATCCAGGCATGTGGGTTTGTTGGTGAAATATACAAGGGACTTTTACTTAAATTGTTTTTTAATAATAGATATGTGTTTGCCATTAAAATGGAAACAATAGAACAATAGAAAAGTTTATAAAATGAAAAAGCATCATCCAGCTTCTTTAACTTCACAGGACAGGGTAACCACAATTATATGCTTAGCTTGCATCTTTGCGAATTTCTTTCTTATACTTTCTTATACTTAATACAATACTGACGTTTATCAATGGCCCTAATTAATGGTCTCCTTATACCCATGTCCTTTGCCTCAGCTCTGAACTGGGCCTTTGACTTGGTTTGGGCCAACATGACACAGTAGAGGGATGTTCTGCAGTTCTTGGCCGAGGTTTTACAAAGCCTGTGTGCTGCTCCCTCTTGGACACCTGAAACTCCACGCAAATAAGCCTGGGCTGGATCTTAGCATCATGTGGGGGAGAGTCCAGCTGTCTCAACCAAGGCTGTTTTTAGCCAGATGCCTTCCAAACACATGAGAGATCCCAGCCTGTTCAGTAGAGACACCTATCCTCTGTACAGGTAACCTCAGACACAGGGATGATACCAGCAGAGGCAAGAAAAAACACTCAGCTGGCTGGTTCCCTTGGGAACAATATTCAGTGCTTACTGTGTTAAAGCCGTTGAGTTTTGGAGTGTTTTAATACTCAACAACCTATAGCTTTTTTTTCTTACAGTGCCAGGATAATACAATCATATTACCAATAATTTACTTTTCATTCTTGACTTCACAATGTATAACAAATATTTTTTAAAAATCAGCACACTAAGGATTATCTGAGTTTTGGATGGCTGTATAGTATTAAAAGTGCTGATGGATTAAATCTTAATTTTTTCAAATTGCTACATTCACAAGGTAGCTAGTCCAGTAGTTCTCAGGCACATAGCCAAAACTATATTCTCCAGTACAGCTCTCCCCACCTTAAGTCCCCTGTGCCAGATGTCATTTCCACAAATTATTTCTGATTTTGTTTTCTGGTGTTAATCTTTAAAGTTCTCAATATGGACCATTTTCTCTCTTTATTTTGTGACACATATAATACACACAATGCCACTGACTTCCTCACAAAAACTGAGATGCAGCTCACTGACACTGAGCCCTCTCTGTCCTGTCTGAAAGATCATGATGTGACTTTCAATTCTTTTCTTGATTAACTGTAAAATATTAAATAATACATTCAAACTTTATTTCTTCTTCCATTGATGTCACAGTAGCTTAATTCTCCTCTATGGAATTGATCATAGTTCCCCTCAGGCAATTTTCTTCATCTCTCTTACCTCTGAAGATATCATCATTTTTCCCAGATTTTTATTGTGGCAAAATATATGTAACACAAAATGCACCACCTTAGCCATTACTAAGTGCACAATCCAGTGTTGTTAAAACACATCCATAGCGCCCTGTAACTGAGACAGGGAACCAGCAGGCACTGCTTAACACCAACTCAACACAGACTCAAAGAGCCCCTAACCACTCTGGTAACGGAACAAGAACAATCAAAACCAAGATGAGAAAGACACTGGCAGCCCCCTCACCTCACAGCTTATTACACCCTAGTGTAATATATTAGCATGCACGCTTTCCCTCCTTAGTTTATGATGAAGCCATTGCTTAAATTAAAAAACAAAACAGAACACTAAAGGTGCTGTTCTCCTCAGTAGGGAGAACTAGCCTCTATTCTTTCTGTGGAGATCTTCTGATTTCCTAAATAAACTTACCTTCACTTTACACTGTCAATTCACCCTTGAACTCTTTCTCTTGAGTGAGAAGCCAAGGACCTATTTGGACTTTATGTGACTCCCAATGTTGGGAATTACTTTCCTGTAATATGACTATCATTCCTATCCAGCTCCAGAATTTCATCTTGTGAATCTGAAACTCTATGGTCAATATATAACTCCCATTGCCTCCTTCCCCTGCCCCTGAAAACCACCATTCCACTTTCTATATAAGAATTTGACTTCACTAGGCACTGCATGTAAGTGGAATTCTACAGTAGGATTTTTGTGACTAGCCTTTTTCACTTAGCATAATGTTTTCAAGGTTCATCCATATTATAGCATATGTTAGAATTTCCTTTCTTTCCTTTATATGTGTAAAGGAAAATAAAAATCTCAGGACTGCCAACCCCCATTTCTTATGCAAAAGGGAAGGTAAAGCCTGAAGGCCAAGTTTGTAACAGCCTATTCATTTGGAAGGGGGTTCTGTTACTAATGAACTAAATGAACAGTTGTTACTAACATTATGCATTGGCCAGGTCCCCACTAAAAAGTGAAAGGCCTCTGGCAACTGCAAGGACTGTCCCACAGACCGTTCATGAGAAAATCCCTTTCTGGGTCCCTATAGGCAAGGACATAGAAATTGCAACTTTAGTCTCCAGGCTACGTCTAGCTCCTAAAACTAAAGTCTTTTCCATACCACGCTAATAAATAATTACAAGTTTATCTTCCTAGGTGCAGAACAGAGACAAGACAACATCAAAATTCTTCCACCTACCCAGGGACATCTACAGAATTGATGCTTCTCCTAGTTCCTTTTTCTCTTCTAACATTCACCTTCTCATCTGTAAATGTAGATTTCCTGGGATTCTCAAGAATGTCCCATTTTGCTTCACTGGCCAGCACACTGCTCCTTTTTCTTTCTGTATCCCCTATCTCCCTTTAAGGCTAACATTCCCAAATTACCACCAGGAAACAGGCACAGAGACTTCTGTGGTTTGTGTTTTTCCTGGAGCACATCCTCAAACTTTGACTTAATACTTTGATTGACATCTTTTTATTATTATTATTTCTTATAGCATAACTGTGTACATTAATGCAATCATGGGGTACAGTGTGCTGTTTTCATATACATTTTGAAATACTCTCATCAAACTGGTCAACATAACCTTTATGTCATTTTCTTAGTTATTGGGTTAAAACATTCATACTCTGCTTTTAGAAAGATTCACTTGTACCCTTGCAAGGTAAACCATAGAGGTGACCCCACAAATCTCCTTCCCTCCCCCCATCCACCACCCTCATCTCCCCCTCCGACCCCCTTCCCATATTCTAAGGCTATAATTAGGTTATGACATTCCTATAAAAGCTATGAATTTGTTTCAAAGTAGGGCTGTGTATATTGGATACTTTTTCTTCCATTCTTGAGATACTTTGCTAAGAAGAACATTTCCAATTCCGTCCATATAAACATGAAGGAGGTAGAGTCTCCATCCTTCTTTAGAGCAACATAGTATTCCACGGTGTACATGTACCACAATTTGTTGATCCATTCGTGAGTCGATGGGCATTTGGGTTTCTTCCATGACCTAGCAATCATGAAATGGGCTGCAATAAACATTCTGATACAAATATCTTTGTTGTAATTCGGTTTTTGGTCTTCTGGATATATACTTAATAAAGGAATTGCAGGACCAAATGGCAGGTCTATTTTTAGTTCTCTCAGTGTTCTCCAGATGTCTTTCCAAAAGGAACGAATTAATTTGCATTCCCACTAGCAATGTAAAATTGTTTCCTTTTCTCCACATCCACGCTTGATTGACATCTTTTCCTTAGT
>CAUYQV010054541.1:0-15737 GCA_963574575.1 Galagoides demidoff
TGTGGCTCAATTGGCTAAGGCGCCAGCCACATACACCTAAGGTGGCGGGTTCAAATCCCCAGCCCGGGCCTGCCAAACAACAATGATGGCTGCAACCAAAAAATGGCCGGGCGTTGTGGTGGGCACCTTTGGTCCCAGCTACTTGGGAGGCAGAGGCAGGAGACTTGCTTGAGCCCAGGAGTTGGAGGTTGCTGTGAGCTGTGACGCCATGGCACTCTACCCAGGGGGATAGCTTGAGGCTCTGTCTCAAAAAAAAAACAAAACAAAAAAATAATAATAATTAGTCTGGGCCTTAGAATATTTTGCTGGATATTTGTGTGTGTTTTAATATGAAGCCTGAACTTTAACTAGATTATGTTTAGATTCTATTTTTATTGAATAGGAAAACTGTTTATATCATTGAAGTCATTTTTAGGTAAACAACATGGTACATATGTAGAGAATGTGTTAAAAATAAATACCACACCGTGTTTTTAATGAACTAGAAGACTCTGCTTCAGTACTCAATGGTACCTAATATTTCTTTGTTTTGCACAAGTTTAGATACTTAACAATCTATATGTGATGCTTGGAGTTGGTGAACGTTATATGCGTATAAACGGGTCACTACACTCTATTGCCCTGGGCAGTAATTTGACTAAACACCACCTTACATCACTACGTGTAGAATCATTGAGTGAACAGCCTTGAGAATCAGACATTTCTGAGTTTAAATCTCAGCTCCTCCGTTCATGAGCTGTAGGTGTACAAAACAGATTGGCACAAAATAACTGTGTATATTTACATATGTATTTATGTATACATTAGTTAATTCACTTACTTTATATAAAAATAAGGTACAATTCACACCAGGCAATAAGAGGCAATGATAACGGATAGATTCATGTCAAAAGAAGAAAGAAAAAATAAATGCATTCATTGAAAAAGGGAACCCAACACAGCAGTCCAGGCTGGTGCGACGATTCCCAACTAGGGTTTCACAGGTAGTCATGAAGGCGTTTTCAATTTACCCCCTTTTGTTTTTTTAAATAAAAGTTCATCTACAAGAAAAGTGGCATTTGTCAGTTTTACCTATCCATTCTGAAAAAGCAGGATGCCATTGTGCTTTTAATGATGATAGTATGTCTTCACTCCTGGTGGGAAATACCTTGCACCTGGTCCCTGTTTCACTGGCTTCTTGATGCATGGGGTATCTTTGTCCTGGGCACACCAGGGCTCCCTCTTCTCCAGCTAGAGAGAGAGGGGTAAAAAGAGAGTTATTAATAGCACTCTTTTTCTTCTCTCTGTGAGCCTCTTACACATTCAAAACAAGAGATAGTTTGCATTTGGGGGAAAGGAATATAGTGGCATTAAGGAGAAGGAAGTTCACACCTGAGTGTTCAGATTCCTGCTGGGTCCTGCCAGAACACAACTGCTTAATTATTAACCGTAAAATATCTAAGTTTGTAAAATATATATAAAGTATAGACTATTTATGGCTATCTGGAACAAAATACCTGCCACAAGTTGTTTAAATATGCATTTTTTTTGAGGTGTAAACTGGATTTACATTGTAAGAGCAGAGAATCTTCTGAATCCCTCGTTCCCTGACTGTTCTGCACAGCAGGAAGGTCACTCATTACACACCTGCCGTGAATGGTTGTGAGGACAGGGATTTAACTTAGGGCATCTCAGAAGATAAGTTTCAAGTTCCACAATACAGAAGGGTACAAGGGATCTCTCCTATATTTTAAATCTATCGTATAGATGTATTATGGTAGATAAAATGGTTGTGATCTGTGATCGTTTGCTTTCAGTAACAGCTCAGAGTAGACACAATTATGTGTCATAGGATGAGACATTATAACAAAAAGTTGCCTAGTATTTATTAAAGACCGTTGTTTGCCTGTATTTATTTACTTAGTTTTATAAATTTAGGGCGTATAATGTTTCCTGTTACAAAGTTGAATTGTACGGTGGTGGAGTTAGGGGTTGTTTTGTGCCCATCACCTGAGCAGTGTACATTGTATCCAAAAAGGATTTTTTTTTTTAAATCACTTATCCTCCCAACCTTCCCCATTCTTGATTTTCAGTGTTCTTTGTGGATCATATATACCCATCTTTTAGGTCCCTTTTATAAATAGCACATGTGATATTGGTTTATCCTTTCTTGAAGTATTTCACTTAGGATAATAGGTCTCCAATTCCATATATATTGCTGCAAAAGAGATCATTTAATTCCTTTTTATGGCCATGGATACCATACACACACACACGCACACACACACACGCAGTGCTTTGAGGAATTCCCGTCCTGTTTTCAGAGAGATTGTACCAACTTAAATTCCCACCAGCAGTGAATAAGCCATCCCTTTTCACTATAACAGCACCAGCATCTATTATTTTTGGAATTTTTACTATTATCTGGCCATTCTGACTGTGGTAATGTGGTATCTTATCACGATTTTAATTTGCATTTCCCTAATTAGTGATATGGAACTTTTTCATGTGTTTATCTTCTTTTAAGAAAAATTTGTTTATGTATTTTGCCCACTTTTGAATGGTTCTTTTTTTACTGTTTACATTTTTTCCTGCAGCCAGATTTTATCAAAGCACTAAGGAAACTGAACAAATACCAGGTTGTTAAATATTTAAAGGAGAAATGAGATAATCTGAATAATCTCCAACATAATCTGATGAGAAATTACACATCAAGTGTAACAGCTCCATTATCAGCTATTCTTTCATTATTCTACAGAGTAATATAAAAGGATTCAAAGTCTGAAGCAAGACTACAAGGGCTACTAATTCCTGGTGGGCTGAACTTGGACAAATTACTTTGCCGTACCTCAAAAAGGGATGATAATCATTTCTACTTCCTAGGAATATAAAGAAAATTGAATGAGTTTATGGATGTAAAGTGCGTAGAAATAAGTAATAAATGGAAAACAAATTCTAACCTAATATTTAATATAAATATGTACTGTCACAGCAGGGCAATTAAAATTCCTCCCTCTGTTCAGCCATGCATGGGATTTTTCCTTCATTAACCAGCATTTTTTAAGCCATTCTCTCAGTAAAATTTAGCCTTCACTTGTTCTAATTATTGATTTTTTTTTTTTTTGAGACGGAGCCTCAAGCTCTCCCCCTGGGTAGAGTGCAATGGCATCACAGCTCATAGCAACCTCCAACTCCTGGGCTCAAGTGAGTCTCCTGCCTCCGCCTCCCAAGTAGCTGGGACCACAGGTGCCCACCACAACGCCCAGCCATTTTTTGGTTGTAGCCATCATTGTTGTTTGGCGGGCCCGGGCTGGGGATTCGAACCCGCCACCTTAGGTGTATGTGGCTGGCGCCTTAGCTGATTGAGCCACAGGCACTGAGCCGTAATTATTGATTTTTAAAAAAATGCATCATCTCAGGCATTTGGCCCCCAGGATTATGGCATTTTATTTACATTTTCTGTAACTATGAACACAAACCATTGTTCCAGTGGAGCAAAAAATGTGGAGCTTATCCTATTTAAACTTCCAATGACAAATAGATAGTGCCATATTTTGTTGTCTTTCCGATTCGCTTTGCGGGATCCTCTGAGTAGTAAATGAAGCTAAATGCAACTTGAATTTGGGATATTTCCCACAATGTGGAGATAATCTGGTCTGGTTCCCTAAAAATAGTCCCATAATAACAGCTGAGGATTTAAATATCTGATAACACCACTAATTTGGAACAGAATGCTCTAATTTGGCTTTCTTCTGGACTTCAAAGGTTATAATTGTTAATCTTGTATTTTCTTTACTTCCAGGCTGCCATTTTGCTGCTAGGAATTATGCTATTTACAGTTTTGTGATTGGGACATTTATGAGAGCAGCTGATAAACAGTAAATCTCCTGGGTTATTCTCTAGTTATAAAGTTTAATTTTTTGTGTCTGCCGGCCCCACTTCAGATTTTATAGAAATCTTGGCAGATGGCTTCAGAGAGAATAAATTTAGGGAAAGAAGATAGAATGACTCTGAATTTTAATAGTGGGAGGGGAATCCAGTCTTGTCCTTTAAACAATGAATGGATAAATGATCACTTATTATCACAATTCCTGGTCAATCAAGGGATTCCTATTTGTAGGTAGCTATGTAAGATTAAGACCAGTGGGAAATGGGAACAAAAAACAAGTAGTTGTCCATATTTATGATGTGTTTGTTTTACTTTTCGAAACGCTGGATTAGATTAATTCGGATTGGGAAAATTTCAAAGTAATTAAGAATTGAATTGGTTGCTACTTTATGGCTTACTTGCTGTTAGTGGCTTACCCTGTAATTAACAAGTCCTTACATAATGTGGATTTGTAGGAGGATTTAAAAAATTAAAGTATTTCTTATTAAAAAAAAAAAAACCATGAGCTATGAAAATGTGTTTTTAGACCTAATTGCTGCTTATCCTTGTATAAAATAATGGTCATATTCCATAATTGAGTTTTAATATTGATAAGAAAATATTGAAAATTGTGTATGGGACTGTATTCCCTTGATTGTAATGTAACTGAATATACCGTGTTCACTAAAGTTTTCCAAATGTGCTGCATTATTTGTTAGATAGACTCATTTTAAAGGTTACTTTGAAAATTACTAACATTTTGTTTCTCATAAAATGGTTATTGTGGTTCAGATGAAATAATTGTTGAGACTAAGGCCACTGTGTCTAATAAAAGGAAAACAAATTCTAGCCTAATTTATTTATTGTAGGATTAATTTTACTATTCAGAAAGAGGCATGTCGTCATTTTATACCTTGTTATGTTCAACATTTGGTATTATAATTTCACTATTGTTTTTGCTGAAAGGTATGACTATAAAAGTCAGTGATATAGTTCTGTGTTTTTATTATCATTTTTTTTCTCCTAAGTAGCATCATCCTATAGGTGACTTTATAACAATATTTGCAAAATGTGGCTTAATCCTAAAACATCAAAAATTACTTTTTTGCAATTAAGTTACTTTTCTTTCCTGCTGAATCCATTAATTTTCAATATTTTATAATGCTCAAGTCTTTGGAAAAAACTATACCTAATGAGACATTTCAGTTTATAAGTTCTTTCTGTTCAAAAAGGCATCTCTCTAGAGCTACTGACCGTTAAGGCCAAGTTTTTATGAACTGGCCATTTTAAAACTTCACTGGGATCGTATATCAAAAGACCCAGCTGCAGGCTTTTATGGTGGAGTGATTGTAGGTTTTTGTGTGAATGAGAAGATTGAAGTTTTGTTTGACAACAAAACCTTCAAAGTACCTTCTTTTCTTTTGTGGAGACCATGGCGGGCAGGTGTGTTGAGAATGCTCTGGTTATACCAAATGGCAACAGAGTCGGAAGGCTACGTTAATTATATCAGAAGCATATATTTGTATTCTATTTATATCTTATACAAATGCAGGGTGGCCATAAAGTTTATGTGCTATTTAAAATTAAATTCCACACAAAATATACGGCCACCCTGTATATAAAGTACGATCTATATATTTAGGGAGA
This sequence comes from Galagoides demidoff, assembly GCA_963574575.1. NCBI lineage: Eukaryota > Metazoa > Chordata > Mammalia > Primates > Galagidae > Galagoides > Galagoides demidoff. The sequence goes on from CAUYQV010054541.1 coordinate 5,495, forward strand.
CATACATATATATAAAAATATCTGCCTTATTTAATATGTACATAATTTTAAACATGTTTATAAGATAATTCAGCGACTGCCCTTCTCATTTACTTTAGGAAATCTACTTTCTTATTTTCTTACTTTTAAATGAAAGATGCGTTCTCTTAAATAAATAAAGCAAAGTAATTAGACAGTTCTATTAAACTAGCTGTAAAAGGTGAACTTGGCTGTTTCTGTCTATGTATCTATGTAGATAACACAAGTGAAGATAATTAGATTGAATTTAAGTTTTCTAGTCTCCCATAAGGCAATTTCTCTGAGTATTCTACAGCTATATCTCAGTTTAATAGATTATTTAGAGCTTCTCTTTTTTTTTTCTTCTTTCTCTTTCCCACTTTTGTGAAGAGGCTTATAGAGTCATTAGATCTAAACCCACCCTTTCTCTGTCGCCATTCCAAAAGTCTGTTGTTTAGTAAGAGAATATATTGAAAAAGCTTTCATAATTACTAAACTTATTCATATATAATTCTGTTATATAGACACATATACATGCATAATTAAAAGATTTTCAGTAGCTGTCTTTTATACAAATAGTTATGGTTATAGAGTATGAACTAAGCTAAAAGTCACTTCCAATTCCTTATTTATTTACTCTAGAAATCTCTGGATTTCTTTGAAATGCTTCGATAACATTATTTATTCTAATATCCCCATCAATTTAATATGTGTATCCAACTTATACTGAATTTCCATATAGTTACATGTACTTTTCTTTCGTTCCTTTTTTTTTTTTTTTTATGAGAAAGAGTCTCTTCTCTTGCCTGAATAGATTGTACTGGTGTCATCACAGCTCACAACAACCTCAAACAACCTCTGGGCTTGGAGTGATCCTCCTGCTTCAGCCTCCCAAGTAGCTGAGACTGCAGGCTCCCCGTGACACTCAACTAGTTCTTTTCATTTTTAGTAGAGATGAAGGTCTCAGTCTTGCTCAGGCTGGTCTCCAACTCCAAGTTATACCTTTAATGTGCTGTGCCAAAAATAAGTGGAAGGTTGTCCTTTTGAAGACATATGTGCTGGAATCAAGCAAGTATTTAGATGGAGATGTTGAGCACCACTGTTGAAGTGGAAAGTTACAGGTACATAATGTGAAGAGGCTAGAATGCTTCACGGGATCACAGATGCGAGTTGAAAACTATAAAGTAAAACCATGCACTCTTACATCCTACCTACGCTTTAATCCTAGAAAAATAGTCTGTGCAAATTAGAACAATTAATTCTGTGTTCCAGGAATTTCCGAGGCACCTGAGCTATAGCAGTGGATGAGAGAGGGGAAGAACTTTGCACACAGAGGCTGTGCTCCTGGAGGGAATGTAAACAGATGAGTAAAGAAATAAACATATAATTTTAACAGTGTTGTTACGAAGAAAAATAAGGGATGGTAGGGGGCCATGATGTCCATTCTAAAAACACAACTTGCTTTAAAGGCCTGAGTAGAGTGAGCAGGGATTCACATCAAGATCCGAAAGAACATTCTGTGCACAGAAGCTCAAGTGTAAGGGTCCCAGGGCAGGAAAATTTAGAGTGTTGAAGAAACAGAGGGTGACGCTGATGGAAGGGAGAAGGACGGGAGCGGAGATGAGTCGGGAGGTTTAAACAGAGGCAGAGAACGTGTGGCTGCTACAGCACCGGGCATTGTTTTGAGCAGAACAGTGATGTGACCACATTATGTCATGGACAGTAATACAGCAGGTGCTTTTAGAACAAACCCCTGAAAATCTAGAAGGTTTAAAGGAAATATTCTAACTAAAAGAAAAATCATGTTGTCTTTGATGAGGATGCAAGTGGTACGTTAAGAAATTTTCAGAAAACCCCACTAAAGACTAAGCAAGCAGTAGCGACCAGACATAAGAGTGTTCTAATTTTATAGAGATTCTAATCTGGCCGGATTAAACCAGGTTAGGAAAGAAGTGAGCAAACAAAGAATTTTACCAAAAAGTAGTAGAGGATCCAGATACTCCAAATAGTACATTTATATATTTTATCTATTCCAAGCTTCCAAAATACATTCATAAAAATTAAGTTACTTAAACAAGGTCACACAGAAATGCTTGGCTGCTAAAATATTTGAAGCCAATTTTGTCTGACTTCAAAGTCACATGTGCCATGGCATTCCTTTACATTTTGGGACACTGTCATTTCTATACTTGAAAAGTAAGGAGGACATTTCATTTTCAGCAACAGAGAGCAAGATTTTGAATATCCTTGTTTGTGCCATTAGGATGTTAATGATTTCTAGGTCTAAGATTTCTGTATTCCATGTTATGTAATTCTGAATAATCCAAACAGGTGTAGATTAACAATTCTGAAACCACCAGATGTATGTCCTGGAGTTGAAGGTACGTACCTGGATGGCAGATGATAGGAGTCGCTGCTGGAGTCGGGAGGTCACAGACCAGTAAGATGAAGAGTCTGGACGGGTCCACGTGATAACTGACCAGAGTTGGAAGCATTAATGTGTGTTTGTGTCTTGTTTAATGCAGGTGTAAACGGCTGTATAAAATACGTATAGAGGTGTACAAGTTAAAATGCTCACATTCGGGCGGTGCCTGTGGCTCAGTGAGTAGGGCGCTGGCCTTATACAAAAAATAACCAGGTGTTGTGGTAGACACCTGTAGTCCCAGCTACTTGGGAGGCTGAGGTAGGAGAATTGCCTAAGCCCAGGAGTTGGAGGTTGCTGTGAGCTGTGACGACACAGCACTCTACCAAGGGCAATGAAGTGAGACTCTCTGTCTCAAAAAAAAAAAAAAAAGAAAGAAAGAAAAGAAAAGAAAAAGAAAAAGAAATCTGAATAAAGTTTTGACTTTAGTTAATAATAATCTATCAATATTGGTTCATTAATTGTGACCGTGTAAATGGATTAATGTGCTATACTTTCACTAGAGGACCCTGTATAAGGTGTACAGGAACTCTATTATTTTTCTGTTTTTGTGTATATAGAAAACTATTCTAAATTTGAAAGGTTACTGAAGCAATTCAAACAAACAGGATAGTTATTTCATAGTGGGAACAGTTACTAGCCTAAAGGATCAGTATTCTGCATGTTATTCTGGCTTTCAAAGATCAACTCAAACACGGAATCTAAATACAAGACCATCTAGAACATTTCCATATATCTGAAAGGTTCAACTCTGCCATTATCAAAATCATTCTGGATTCTTCACAATGTGATTTTTCTTTGGTATATTTTTTCCTCTTCTTACACAGGTGTGGCCATAGTTTTATGATTTGACACCCTTCATCTAAATTTTATAAGCAGAAATGCTCTAAGTCTTCCTTTTCATTTGACACTGGGTTTACTTGATAAAAGGTTGAGCGGGCAGAGAATGAGCAGAAGGTATCAGGGAGAGAGACAATGAGAGGGACTGAAGATGGCCCTGGAGGCCGGCAAGGCTGGTTGCAGTCAGCTAACATGCTTGGTTCCTGTGAACCACTCTGCCAGGGTGGAGGGTGGCCGCCATTCACGCTGGGCAGCCCGTCAGCAGGTCCCAGGTGCTGGAAAACTCAGTTTGGAAGTTACTGGCATTAATGTTAATGGATGCAGGTAAATAAAATATTCCACATTAAGCTGGCTGTGTCCAGGTTGTGTCTGTGTTGATATTTATTTGATGTCTTCACTTTTAAATGATTGTGTTATTAAATACCTAAGTTCTAAGATAAAGCCCAAATTCACAGGTATTATTATCTGAGCATGTGCACCTGTGATGAGTCAGACTCAGTTTTGAAGGATGCGCTATGATGCTGCTGTGTGTATCTGTCACTCATTCAGTTATCCGTCAACAGCTTTCTATATACAGTGATGTTACCATCCTGGAAGCATAGCAGTGAACTGAGGCAGTTCCGTTTCTCCCGTCATGGGCCTTACACGTTAAATATAATTTATGAAAAGAAAGATACCACACCATCGTTCCATTAGATGAAAACTGACAACTCTCTATAAGAAAGACACGATTTCATAGTAGGAAAGTGAGTAAAAAACTTTGAAGATCTGGTCTTTATCTGGATTTTTATAAAGTACAGTTGCATTTTTATCAATGTATAGAAATAATGAGAAAAAGAGTATAATGTATGATCAAGATACAGAAGAACTTCCATAACTGACCCCCTCCCTACACTGACCACTTCCTTAAGCCGACTTAGTGTTCATGGACCAGACATGCACCACATGTATGTATCAGGACACCAGGCCTCGTTCCTCCAGCTGACCACCTCTGTATATTGGCCAGTTTGTTAAAGTATGTTGGGTGGTCAAGTTACAGAGGTTCTACTGTAATTGATACAAATATTCACTACTTAAGATAGGTCTCATTCATTTTTGTTGCTGTGCTGTGACCGCCTTCGGGGTCTTCATAAATTCTTTTTTAAGCTGGTATCTGTAAGAGTTTCTCCAACCTATCCTTCTAGAGTTCTTGTAATTTCTTGCCTGAGGTCTAGAGTTCTTATAATTTCTTGCCTTAGGGTTGAGTCTGTTATCCACCATGAGTTAATTTTTGTGAGTGTCGAGAGGCGCAGACCCTGTCTCCATCTTTTACATCTGGTCGCACCATTTGTGGAACCGGGATTCTTTTTTTCTGCTTTGTCAAAGATCGGATGGTGATATGGGGAAGGTTTCGCACCTGGATTTTCTGTTCATAGCCACTGGTCTGTGTTTCTGTTTTCGTTCCATGCTGTTTTGGTGACTATACCTTGTAGTATAGCTTGCAGTCTGATAAGGTGATGCCTTCAAATTTGTCCTTTTCTGCCTAAGGTTGCTTTGGCCATTCCGGGTCTTTTCTGGTTCCATGCAAAGCATAAAAATCATTTTTTCTAGATCTTCAAAAAATAGCATTGATATTTTAGTGGAGAGTGCATTGAATCTGTAATTGCTCTGGGTAATATAGATAGACACTTGAACAATGCTGATTTTGCCAATCCACGAGCAGGATGTTCTTCCATTTGTTTGTATCCACTGTGGTTTCCTTCCTCAGGGCCTTCCTACTTCTCCCCGTACAGGTCTCTTATCTCCCTCATTGGATATGTTCCTGGGTATTTCATTTTCTTTGTTGCTATGGTGAAAGGCATCGAGCCTCTGGTTTGATTTTCAGCTTGACCGTTGTTGGTGTCTAGGAATGCTACTGATTTGTGTACATGGATTTTGTAACCTGAGATGCTACAGAATTATTCATCAATTCCAGGAGTTCTTGGTGGAGTCTTTGGGGTTTTCTAGATATAAGATCATATTGTCAGCAAAGAGCGATATTTGACTTTTTCCCCCATATTTGAATTCCCTTTCATTTTCTTCTCTGGTAAGGATTTCCAGCACTACATTGAACAGAAATTAAAAAGCTTCTGTGCAGCCAAGGAAATGGTCGATAGATTCAATAGACAATCTGCAAAATGGGAGAAAGTATTTGCACGCTCTATATCCAGTAAGCGGCTAATAACCAGCATCTACAAAGAACTCAACAAATCAGCAAGAAGACATCAAACAATTCCATTACAAAAAATGGGCAAAAGACATGAGTAGGTGTTTTTCAAAAGTAGATAGATTAATGTCCAATAAACATGTTAAAAATACTCAGTGTCTCTAATTACCAGGGAAATGTAAATCAAAATCACAATGAGATATCACCTAAGCCCGGTGAAAATGACTTTCGTCCCAGTGTTCAAACAGATCCTGGCATAGACGCTTAGAGAAAGGGGCACGTGTGCTCTGCTGGTGGGACTGCCAACCAGTACGGCCTCCAGGGAAAGCAGTGTGGGGACGCCTCAGAGAACTGAAAGTAGACCTATCATTTGATCCAGCAATCCTATGACTGGATATTTACCCAAAGGAAAAAACATTATTGTATAAAAAAGACACTTGCTTTTGAAGGTTTAGAGCAACAAAATTCACCATCACAAGGATGGGGAAACAAGCCAAGTGCCCACCTACACATGATTAATAAAATGTGGTGTGTGTCCACCACGGAGTACAGCTCAGCCAGGCGTCCTCAAACTATGGCCCACGGGCCACATGAGGCCCCCCAGGACATTTATCTGGCCTGCTGGGTGTTTTTGCCACTGCTGCCTGTCCTGCTTAGCACCCTGGGGCATGCAGTCCATCCCTCCAACAGTCTGAGGGAGAGTGAACTGGCCCCTATTTAAAAAGTTTGAGGACCCCTGGCTCAGCCGTAATAAAATGGAGAACTAATAATGCCATTTGTAATGACCCCGGTAGGAAGGGAGACCATCCTCCCGAGGGAAGTATCACAAGAATGGAAAAACAAACACCACACGAGCTCACTTTTAAATGAGAAGCTAATGATCACCACACAGGGGCACATATGGTGGTAAAATTCAGTGGGAGCAGAGCAGGTGGAAGGGGCGGGAGGCGTTGGGTGAATTCACGCCTAACAGGTCAATGCTCACTGTCTGGGGATGGATGCGGTGATAACCTCAACTCAGGCTGTACAAAAGTAATGTCTGGAGCCAACACGCGTGCACTGCTTCAGCATCCTGAGACAGAGAAGTAAAAGAAAAAATGACATTCATTACTACAAAATACATCACAAAAATCCACTGATTTCCTTAATTGTCTGTTACTGTTAATTCTTCTTGTAAATCTCCTCTTTTGCTACAAGCAGGCAAGGAATTAGGGAGCCCACAGCTCACACCTGTATGTTGCTGTGTTTCCTGAACATTTTTCCTAACTCAGAACATCTCAGATTGATAAAACGACTTCGACTCAAGTAGACAAATGCTTTGTGCACTAAAATGTCCAAACAGATATATAGTATTTCAATTTGTAGTAGAGACATAGGTAGTTTAATAGACACTAGGCCAGATAGACATGAAGACCCAAGTGTTTACAACTTTGAATGAAATAAATGGGCAGAATGGAAATGAAGGACAAGTTTCGTCTAGCTGTTATTAAGATATACCACATATTTAATGACATTTTTTAAAGAAAGCCCCTACTATATTTCATATATGAATTTATTAGTGAATGTCGCACCTGTGTGATCTCAAAAATAATGAATTATTGAGGAGTCTTAATATTGTGGAGATAGGAGAATAATTGTGTGCCTTCATGGATCTGTCAGTATAATGGAATGTACGATGCAGAGTCCATAAGTTTTAGGAATATAGAAGAAAAATAAGGTCAGCAAGGACACCTTTATTCTATGAAATACAAAATCATTTGTACTTCTAAACTGTACGGAGAAAATGTGGACTACAACTTATGAGAAAATCCTCAGGCTATTTAGCTAATCTATATTTGTAAAAACTTTGCAAATATTATATAGAGAATGTAAAATTGCTACAAGTTAAAAGAAAATATAATTGTTTGGTATTTTTGTAATGATATAATGATACATTATACATGATATACATTATACATTATATACATTAGACTTATCTATGTATATGTTTAGACTTATATCTTAGACTGATAGAAAGATACAGTCTAAGAATGTGAATATATATATATATATGAATATATATAAATAAAAATACACAGAGAAGGGTCTAATTTCCAGGCCTTATGACTCATGCCACTTTTACATTTATATTTTTTTCAGCCCCGTCACCAGTCACCAATGTGAAAAAGGGGAAGATTGGAAAAAACAGCATCTCCTTGTCTTGGCAAGAACCCGATCGCCCCAATGGAATCATCCTGGAGTATGAGATCAAATATTTTGAAAAGGTGAGACGAGCAGAATAAAGATATCCTTCCCTTCTTTTTTTGTTCCATTTCAGCACCTGCAATTATCCAATTTGTTGAAGAGGATTCTGTAATTTTATGTGTGAATCAATGACAATTGATTCTACAGTCGTGACTGTGGAGGCCAGCGTGTGCGGGGAGCTCTCTGTGCTCTGCGGCCGCCACGTGGTTTACCAGCCCGGATATCGCCCTAAAGTCTGATGTTGGCTGAACCGTGTTCACAGCATTAAAAGATGAAGTCACAGGATGTTAGAAAGGGTTTCAACGTGCTGGAGGGCAGCCACGTGAGCTCATGCCCATTAACTCTTTATGACACGTGTATCGTAAGGCAGATGCTGGGAAACAAAATTCATGTATACCATGTAATCTGTAAAGATGTTTAAAGATCTAACACTGTGGCGTAAACTTCATATTCAAATTTGAGAGTACAAAATCAGAAGTGCCTGCCCCTGTTTCTTGCATTTTCTTGACTGACGTGGTTCCCTGAGCTGTCTCTTAAAGCCATTTTCACATATGTATTCACGTTAATGGCTATTGAGATCTAATGGTCATACACGTCTCTTCAATACTCTTAAAGCCACAACCAAGTGAGTTTTGATGAAGAAATCAGATAGATGGAAGGTAAAGAGGAGCTTATAGGCTGGCACAGAGGCTCATGCCTGTAATCCCAGCACTCTGGGAGGCCGAGGCAAGTGGATCTCTTAAGCTTAGGAGTAAGAAAGCAGTCTGAGCAAGAGCAAGACCCTGTCTCTACTATAAATAGAAAAATTAGCCAGATGTGATGGTGGGCCCCTATAGTCCCAGCTACTCAGGAGGCTGAGGCAGGAGGATCCTTGAAGCTCAAGAGTTGGAGGTTTCTGTGAGCTGTGCTGCCACAGCACTCTATCCAGGGTGACAGAGTGAGACTCGTGTCTCAAAAAAAAAAAAAAAATGAACTTAAAATTTCTGAAGCTGGGCTGGAGTATGGGAAAACAAAGAGACATGGGTGCCCAAACCAGCCTGCAAGGCAGGGGTAGGAAACCCCAAGCCAGAAGCATTGGCCTCTGGTTGTAGGTGTGGAAGACATCTGTAGTGTCGGCAAGCAGACCCCAAAGGAAAGAGGAGGGCCGGCTGATTCACCCAGTCGCTTCCCCAAACTCACAGGTATATCACACTTCCTCTTCAAGGAGGATAGCAGGAAGCAGGAAGCACAAAATCTCACTTTACAACAACTCAAAGATTGCCCAGGCTGGGGCCCTGGAGAAGAAACAGGGAAAAAATGGTTTGTTATCAATTAAAAACGCTAATGACTTCCTAATGACAATTACTTAAAAATCAAAGACTATCTATGTGCATAGATGTATAAAAAGTTTATGTAATGAAATTGAACATGAGTTTGCCGTATATTACAGGTATTTCTTAAAATTTACTTTTCTGTTTCTTGATTCAACTTTTTCCCATATCAGGATATGACAAAGAATTAAACAGTAGAAAGAGAAGGAATTAAGGGTTCTCTATTTATTATGTGTAGCTTGGGAGGTTTCTACAATGTTTAGGTATTGATTTTATTCATAGATGAATAAATAACCAATTTGTACTTTCAAAATAGTTACCTTTCTGGGAATGAGGTGCTAATAGCCTTACATGTTGAAGGCTATTGAATCTTTCGGGAGCACAAATGGTGATACTTAACGAGATATTTCATATAATACATGTTATCAAATACATTAGTCATGAAGAACGCTCTAGGAGAACCCCTCTGAGGCAAAGTTACGCTGGGATACAGGTTAAAGAATTTATTGTCAACAAAAAAGTAGTTACTGAAGTGGAATGTTGTGACATTAATATTCCTCACTGCTTCCTGTTTCTGTGAGATCAGTGATCAAAAGCAGCACCGCACATTCCAGATGCTTACGATTTAAACACATGCTACATCCAAAAATAATTTGTACAATTAAAGTTCCCATTCTTCATTCAAGTTTCATAAACCTTTATTACTCTATACTAACGCAAAGTTGTATGGACTTATATAAATATGTACAAACACAGGATCAATTCTGTTGTACACATTCTAAGTTTCCAAATTTTCTGTGCACGTAATTATAGCCTAGAATATGGGGAGGAGGAGGGGGTGGATGGGTGGAGGGAGGGTGATTGGTGGGATCACCTCTATGGTTTATCTTACAAGGGTACAAGTAAATCTTTCTAAGAGTAGAATATAAACGTCTTAACACAATAACTAAGAAAATGACATGAAGGCTATGTTAACCAGTTTGATGAAAATATTTCAAATTGGCTCGGCGCCTGTGGCTCAATCGGCTAAGGCACCAGCCACGTACACCTAAGGTGGCGGGTTCGAATCCCCAGCCTGGGCCTGCCAAAAAACAATGATGGCTACAACCAAAAAATGGCCAGGCGTTGTGGCGGGCGCCTGTGGTCCTAGCTACTTGGGAGGCGGAGGCAGGAGACTCGCTTGAGCCCAGGAGTTGGAGGTTGCTATGAGCTGTGATGCCATAGCACTCTACCCAGGGGGATAGC
>CAUYQV010054544.1:0-13647 GCA_963574575.1 Galagoides demidoff
GTAAATTATAAATAGTGTTAATCACTTTAAAAAACAAAATATTATTTAATTTTTTTTTGCAACATTTACAAAAAAAAAAAAAAAAAAAAAAGCAGCAGCAGCAGCAGCAGCTGGGCATGGTGGTTCATTTGTCTAATCCTAGCATTCTGGGAGGTAGAGGTGGCAGAATTCCATGAGCTCAGGAGTTGGAACCAGCCTGGGAAACAGTGAGATCCCATCTCCACTATAAATAGAACAATTAGCCTGGTGTCATGGCAGGCACTGTAGTCCCAGCTACTCAGAAGGCTAAGGCAAGATGTTTGGTTGAACTCTCGAGTTTGAGATTGCTGAGCTAGGCTGACACCATGTCACTCTAGCCTGGGCAACAAAGTGAGATTCTAAAAAAAAAAAAAAAGACAGAAAAGAAAAGAAAGAAAGAAGAAAAGGGAATAAAAATGCATTTCTGAGTACTAAAGGGCAATTTTCATTATTATTAATAAAAATGTTTTGATAGAACAGCATACTTATTATCAGGCTGTTTTGTTTGTAAAATGAAATTGTATTTTTAAATGTGATTGTACTTTTATGGAATATCCTTTAAGCTATATACAAAGACTCCTAATAATAGTAGTTGCCTGTGGGGAGAATAAATGGTTAGATTGGAGACAGGAAGAGAGAGATTTAACTATATAAACAAAAATAATTTTCTGCACTGTGAACATCCATAGTTTGCCAGTACCCTTCATTTTCTTTGCAAGGTCCCTGGATTGATGAAGATCATTTCCATTTATGTCTCTTCTCCCATTCAGTCAAAAGAGTAAGAAAGATACAGAAAATAGAATGGTGTTATTCTTCAGTAGTAAAGACCAATATCAGATGGTTACATTGCTGCACAGTCATTCACGCAATTGCACCGATTTGAGATGGTGTAATACTTCTCCATAGATAGAGACTAACGTCCATGTTAAGGTAAATAGTTATTAGATGGCCAAGTATCTGGAACATAATTAGTGGATTCGTGTACTGCATGCCATTGACTTTGGTTGCACATTTTTATTTTTACCTGAGAATTTTGTTTAGGAGTATTGACATTCTTGTGTGTGTGAGTAATAATAACAATTACCATAACAGGAGTAATTTGAAGCTCTGAGGGATTCTTTGAGCTCTCAAAGCATGATTACATTTTTTTCAAGCCAGTTGGGTTAGGAAATTAATATTCGAATCCATAAACCAACCTTTCTATTCTCCTAAGTAGAATTGCTATAATTAAGATAATGACCAGATTTGTAGCTACTTCAACCATCTATAAATGAACCACAGACCCAGAAATGAACCTCTGGAAGAGATGTGTCATATTTTTCTTTGCATGGGGGCCTCACATCAAGTGGTTGCCTTCAATTACTTATACATAACAATAGTTAAAATAGCTGTCACTGAGTAAGGCCTTTATCACACTAAAAGCAGTGTTCTATGCATTTTACACATAAGCAATGTGTCATAAATGACTTCAAGAGCGCGGTTTGGGTGGCAACAACAACATAGGGCAGGCTTTTCTCTGCTTCAGTCATTCTGCAAAATTCCTGTCTGACTGTGTGGCTAGCTCCCCCCTACCAAATGCACATCTTCAAAGGATGCCAAGAGGACTTATTCTGTTCTATGCAATCCTGTTTCAAATACTGGTATTGCCTAGAATCTCTTCTTTAACACATTCTAACATATTATTTCCTTTAAATCTGCCTGGCAACTCAATGATAGCACAACTATTGCCATTGTCATTTTACAGATGAGAAAAGTGAGTCTTACAGAAAACAGTACCCTAGTAAAGATGACACAGTCAGCTAATCCATATTTGGATTGAGGTTCATCAGTTAATTATTAATTTTAAGTTGATGTGACTTTTCAATTCTGTCATTTGTTATACATTATCAATAGATGAGTATAAAACTAGCTGAAAAGGAAACCCCAAGAAATCACCAGAAATAAACCTTTTGAAATAAATACCTATGCCATAGCTTTGTTTCATGCTCACTCCTTTAAAGACACTTGTTTCATTTTTAAATATAGCTGTTAATTTCCAAATAACATAAAGAAAGAAAAACAGGGGTCTACAGCCTTTTGACTTCTCTGGGCCACGTTGGAAGAATTGTTGTCTTGGGCCACACATTAATTACACAAACACTACCAAAACAATGAGCAACACAGACCATGCACACCTTTCATGATATCCATCATCACAGATAAGCAAAAAAATCCTTACGTAATAATCCTAATCGTTCAGTGGCCCGTTGAGTAAGAGTCTTTTAAAATCATCCAACAGTTCCCAAGTTTGCCATCACTATATAGAAAATGTATATATCTGAGTAATAAGATATCTATTAAAATATTTTTTATTCAAAAAATATTTTTTATTATAAAAGTAAAAGTGTCTGACATTAAACTAGTGGAGTATTTGACGTTGTATTTGAGAAATGAATACATTACTATCTAGTTCAATGGAAGTAGTTGCAATTCTCACGGAGTTCTCAAGGTGCTCATCAGTTATTTTCATTCTAATTTTACTCCTAATGTGCTTCATTCTTGAAAACAGTTCCTCACAAATGGAGGAGCTTCCGAAACTTGATGGTGAAGAAGGCATGGTTATGAAGCAAGAGATATTGTGTCTGGCAAGATAAGATAAGACCACTAAACGTCCAGCAAAGAGATGATCAAGTTTTTCCTTAAGTTGAATGAATGTCAGATTGCAGCCATATACATTCCATTTGAAAATTGGCAGCTAAAATTTATATCAACTTAAAATGGAGTTGTAAATGCTCCGAAATATTGATTATTTTCCCAGAAATCTTGAAATTGGTCTTCAAATTTTTGTAGCAAATCAAAAAGTAGGTTGCATTTTTTTTTTTTTTTGCTGTTTGCAGAATTGTGTTTAGCCAATGTGTCAAAATACATAAAATTGCCTTACTTCGAGGTTGCCATAGTTTCTGTTTCATTTAGAAAGAGGTTGTGATTTGAGACAAGGTATTGATAAATTGGTTTTCACCTTAAAGATCTATGTTACATTCATTTAGATGAGGGGTTATATCCACTAAATATGCTAAATCAATAAACAAGTTTTTATTGTTAAGTTCTGGCACAAATTTGGCATTTGATACTAAACTACTTGATAACATATCACAAATCACAAAATCCTTTCAACACTTGGCTTTGAACTAGCCATTGTACTTACAAAAAGTAAACGATTTCACCATAGTCAGCACCAATACTTTTAAGGAAATCCTGGAATTGGTGATAATTCAATCTCTTGGCCGTTTGGAAATTCATAGTCGTAGGTGGTGATATGAGTGACATTATTCACTTGTACAGCTTTTGTGTATAAACTTTCTTGATGCACTACACAATGATACTTCACCAAATGCCAGCTTTGAGCAGCCACTGCATCATCTATATTAATTTTACAAGTCCCTCTCTTCTCCCTATCATTACTGGGGCACCATCAGTAACTATTAATATACCAGATATGTTGACCTTGCACAAAGAAAATCACTTTAACATATTTTTTTTGGCTGCTTTGTATAAATCTCTTGATTCAGTTGTGCCTTTTAATGGCATTAAAGAAGCCATTTTTTCTGTGACATATTTCTGACAAAAATGGCAAGTTGAGCTGTAGTCGTGGCATCAGTGCTGTCATCCATCACTAAAGCATAGAATTTAAAATTAACAGCTTTACTCTCCAAATTTCTTTCAACTGATTTTGCAATTTCTTCAGAATGCCTGGGTATCGTATGATGAGACAAACTGATTTTGGAAATATCCCCCATTTTTTCAGGCCAAATTATATCTGCTATGATTTCCATACATTGCTTAGTATACTCACCACCAGTAAATGGTTTTGAATTTTTTGCTATTAAATATGCTACCACATAACTAGCTTTTAAAATGGAATCTGTCTGAACCATAACTTTTAAAAAATGTGTTGAGAAAAGAGACATTTTGTCCTTTTGACACAGCTCTTCATAAATGCATGTGTTGAATTTGGCAGCATGTTTTTGCATATGATGCCTGTTCAAAATACAGTCTTTGAATACTTGTGCAAATTCATTACAAATTAAGCAGAGTGTCTCACTATTTGCCTCAACAAAATAGTGGACATCTGTCCATTTTTTATTAAATAATCTTTCTTCATACATAATTTTTAGTTCTTTGGGCTCTGTTTTCTTCTGCAATGTTATAGATTTCATGCTTGCATTAAAAAATAATGATAGATAAAAAGCTCCTGTTCCTATATTTGCTTTTATTATGAAAATTAATTGACGGGAAATAAGAAAGCAAGATTTGGGCCCTTCAGTTTCTTACCTACTGAGTCAGGGTGAAGAGAAGGGCCAATTGTAAATCATATCAGGTGATGTGTGCGGCACTGTGGAAGTGTGGAAACACCTTTACAAATCAAATATGAATGCTTATGTGACTTCTGAACAACGGTGAATACCTTATGTTGCAATAGCAGGTTGAAATATTATTGATAATCACTGCCTCACAAGCACATGTAACATCTGATGGTGTCAATTTGACTGTGCTTAGAAGATAACACACGGAGGCTGCACTCACGTGTACAAATAGTGAGAGTGGATGTATGTTTAGTTCATGAGACATGTGACACAATGTCAACGACAAAGCTCATGATCAAGAATGGTGCAGTTTGAGTTTCACCAAAAAATGCACAAAATAATCTCATAATATATGAAGTTTAAGTTTATGTTTTTGTGTTGGGACACACTCATAGCCATGCTGGCCTGTGTACTGTCTGCAGGTCTTGTGTTAGATACCTCTCATGTGGAAATAGTCTCCTGATAGATGTTGCGAAAGTTTCAAAATGTTTGGTGATAGCTAAATTTAGTTTATTATATGCATTACAGAGTACATAAAAATAACCTATCACATGTTTCATACAGGTCTGCAATGTAACCGGTATTCTATAAGAAATTAAATTTGCTTCTCTCTATGGATTGTCTACACCTATTTACCTTCTTAATTTTGGATGCTTAGTAAATTTTTTTCCTAGCATGGTTAATTGTTGCTTTCCTGAGTTTGAACTCAAGATACTCTCCAGATAATAATATTCAGTATTTTACCCCCCAAAAAATATTGCTCTACCTTAATAGAACTGCTCTACCTTAATAGAACAATTTTCCAGGAGTGGTGCCTGTGGCTCAAAGGAGTAGAGCACCGACCCCATATGACGGAGGTGGCAGGTTCCAAACCCAGCCCCTGCCAAAAACTGCAAAAAAAAAAAAAAAAAAAAAAAAAACACCAAAAAACAATTTTCCAGGAATTGTCCTAAGCATATGGATTTTTTTCTGGTTTCATGAAAAATGAAGAGATATTTTTTCCAGTTCTTTAAAGTATGATGTTGATATTTTAGACTTCAGCTTATGTTGCAAGTCCATAGTGATCAAAATCACGTGGTCTTGGCACACAAATGGAGACACAGACATATGGAACTAAATAGAAAAACAAGAGATGAAACCACTCTCTTATCGCCATCTGATCTTTGATAAACCAAATAAAAGCCTTCACTGGGGAAAAGAATTCATATTCAACAAACGATAGCCACATGTGAAAGACTGAAACTGGACTCACACTGTTCAGCACTTACAAAAATTGACTCAAGATGGATAAAAGATTTAAATATAAGGAACAAAATGATAAAAAAAATTTCTAGAAGAAAGTGTGGGAAAAACTCTTGACTATGATGTTGGACGGGGGAAAGATTTTATGAAGAAGACTTCAGTAGCAATCGCAACAACTACAAAAATTAACCAATGGGACTGAATTAAGCTGAAAGGCTTCTTCACAGCTAAGGACACAACAAGGAAAGCAAAAAGACAACCTGCAGAATGGGAAAAGAAATTTGGAAAGTGTGAATTTGACAAAAGATTGATAACTGGAATCTACAGATAATTCAAATTAACCACCAAAAAGACCAAACAATCTCATCTACCACTGGGCAAGAGACATAAACAAAACTTTCTCTGATGAAGACATGAAAAAATGCTCATTGTCCCTGATCATCAGAGAAATGCACATCCAAATCACCCTGAGATATTACCAAACCCCAGTGAGAATAGCCCACATCACCAAGTCTCGAAGCTGCAGGTGTGGATGTGGAGAGAAGGGAACGCTTTTACACTGCTGGTGGGACTACAAATGAACACAACCTTTTTGGAAGGAAGTATGAAGTATCCTCAACAATTCAAATTAGAACTCCTGTTTGATCCTGCAATCCCATTACGAGGCATCTACCAAGTAGGAAAAAAAATTCCTTATCATATGCATTAGAGTGTTTGTTGCTGCTCAATTTACAATTGCCAACATCTAGAAACAGCCTAAATGCCCAGCAACCCAGGAATGGACTAACAAACTGTATGTATGTATACCATGGAATATTATTCAGCCATAAAAATATGGAGACTTTACATCTTTGTATTAACCTGAATGGACTTGAAACATGTTCTTCTTCGTAAAGTATCACAAGAATGGAAAAGCAAGTATCCAATGTACTTAATACTAATACGAAGCCAATAGACAATCTAATACATGACGTCATAAAAGAAAACCTATCAATTCAAGTGGAGAGGGGAGGAAAAGTTAGGAGGATGGGGAGGACGGAAGAAGATTAGTGTGCTCCCATTTAATGGGCACAATTGTAAGGGTACATGGCACACCTCTTGAGTGCAGGACACAACTACAAGAGGGACTCTACCTAACAAATGCAAACATTGTAACCTAGTTATTTGTTCCCTCATATTAATCTGAAATAAATAAAAAAAGGACAATTTTCGACATACAATTTTCACTAATCTATCCCCCACTCTCATCCCTTGAAACTCTTATCATTCTTGACAGAAGGAAATGATGGGAGTTTATGTTCCTATAAATTCATACTTCTTTTTAAAGCAGAGATTCAACAAAATTCTTGAGCCAGTAAATATTGATAGTTTTTTGTAAATTTTTTCAAAAAAATATTTTACAACATTATGGTTCAGAATAATTCTTGACCCTATAGGTCAATGAAATATGATTGTTTAATCATGGGAATGTAGCCACAGTAATTATATAGTTCCATTTGTATATTAAAAAATGTTCAGCTGTATAAGATATTCTGATTCTTAATGCAAGTATTACAATAGTTTCTCTCTCACAGTGCTACTGAACAACTGTTTGAAAAACATTCTTTCTAATTGAAATCTCATAATAATTACTAGTTGCCCAAAACATTAAGCTTTATTTGTATTTTGATTGTTGCCTAAGAAAACTCAGCTCCCTGCTTCCAAATCACTTCCAATTAAGTTGAAAGAAAAAAATCATGCTCAATATATTGTGATCTATTGTGTTATAAACATTTATAAATAGCACAAAGAATGGTGTGGAAAGATTCTCCTGAGGAATGATTCTAAAGTTTCTAACAGTTCATCTATAGCCACCTCCCACATTATTATATATATATATCACTCCAAATTGCAATATATTTTTCATCTACCTTTTATGCACTGGATTTATGGGTCAAAAATACAGTATTTATTTAGCAGATGGGGTCTTGCTTAGTTGCCCAGACTAGTCTCAACTTTTTGGCCTCAAGCCATCCTCCAGCCTCAGCCTCCCTAATGGCTGAGCTTATAGGAGTGATTTACCAAACCTGGCTCAAAATATAACATTTTTTAGTAAAAGGACTGTTTGTTCTGGAGAAACAATGGGATCGTGGAATAAGAACATAACAAAACAAGCAACAGATTTCCAAAGGATCTGCCTTTGTCCACTGCCCAGATAAGGAACCTCAAACATTCCTTACACACTGGAGATGGCATTTCATCTGATTTGAACATAGACATGGCACGCACAGGATAAAGACACCAGCTGACTACAACCAGATGTAGTTTGTTGAAGAGTCCTGGGCCTTCCTTTGAATGTGCTTCATCCGTTAATTCTAAAGGGGGGGTTTACAGAAGACTCATCCTCCTGTGTACAGGGTGGATCATAATTCCCATTACGTCAAGTTATTTTGAAGAAAAAGCAGCAAACAGAAAATACTCAGTACAAGCCTGTTCTGTAATAGGAAATAAACCCCAGCTATCTTCCCTCATCAGACACTTCATGGTCCTAACTAGAACCTGCACTCTTTTTGTTTATGTTACATTTGCCCAGCGATTGTCTCTTTTCTTTAGTTTGCATCCAATTTTTCAGTGTAACTAAAACTCACAAAAAGGAGTAAGTATAATCTCCAAGTGTGCCTCTTTTGTAGGTCTTTCATGATTTGTTTAATTTTGAGTATCTGTCTGCTGTTATAAATATCTAAACATAGAGGAGCACATGTGAGCAGATTTATATATAGCAGTATATGGTTATCAGAAAAACAGGAAGAAAATAAAGGTGGTTCTTACCTTGCAATAACACTACAATAAACTCTAGATAGATTAAAGTCGGAATGACAAAGGAGAAACCATACAATGACTTGGAGGAAAATACAGGAAAATAAATATAGAACATTAGAGTTGAGGATAAAAACTTAAGTATGACTGTGAGGGAAAAATCATAAGGGGGAATTTGATACAGACGACTATATAAGAAGGGACATCAAACATTCTGATATTAAGACCTATCATAATTAACAATAATAAACAAAAGACAAAGTAGGAAAATATTATCAAGATACGGCAAAGCGTGAATATGCAAAAATATTGACAGCTCTTTCAAATAAAAAAGGAAAGATCACATCACAAAGGTAAACAAATTCTGAAGTCAAAAAAGAAGAAAAATAAATAACAAATGCAAGAAAGAACTGAAAATTGTTCAGTCTTCCTAGAAGAGAAAAATAAAATCTAAGCAGACACTGTTTTTCTTCAGCCTATCATATCAGGAAAAGATGTTAAAAACTTAAAATATCCTCTGTTGGCAATTATAGGGCAATTGGCATACACCACTGACTGGAGTGTAAATTGCTAAAGATTTCTGGAGGTATTTTAAAATACCATTTAAAATTCTATTTAAGAAATGCAAACGTTTCTGAGGACATATTACAAGGAAATAAATTAGTGTAGTTGCATGTACAAAAATTTACATGGAGACAATATTTAAAGTAAAAAATCAGTAAAAAAAAAAGGCACTCACTATTGATTAGCTTAAAATTATTAGGCAAATTATGACATAATACTTTATGAAATAACATACAGCCACTAAAAATAATGATGTGGAAGTGTGTATTTATCGTATTTAGCATGATATTACTGCTATGTTCTTCTAGAGCACAGTTGATACAGGTTTATAGTTGTTAAATGTTTTCTAACACATGCATAAACATATACATAGACAAAATTAGAAGTTTCTATAGCAAGATGTAACAGATCTATTGATACCTTTTCTATAGCAAGATGTAACAGATTTATTGAAACCTTTTATGTGTGTGTATAACTATTCCAATTTCTGGTATAAATAAGTAATTAAAAATATCTGTGGACTCCCATGGAGTAAAAATAAAATTTTTAATGACCATTATCAAACTTATAATTTATTGTCACCTTATATCTGAGGTTCCCAAAACTATTTATTATTTTGAACTTCTACCAAATTTGAATGTCATGATTGGAATCAGAGACACTGGCCTTGATAGATATCTGTGCTTGGGAGTCTCTCCCTCAAACTAATAGTTTCCAATTATCAAATATTATCTCTAATATTTTAATCATAATGTAGGAACTACATTACATTTGTGTTCTACGTTATAGTAGTCCCCCCTTTAACAGAGGGAATATGTTCCAAGATACCCCTGTGGGTGCTTAAAACCTGGGATAGTTCCAGATCCTGTGTATAATACAGTCTAATATACATCTATATATTACACATGATAAAGTCTAACTTATAAGTGAGGCACAATAACAAATTTGTTATAATTGTTATATGTTATTAGGTACTACTGTTTTTTTACAACATTAGGTACTGTTGTTTTTTTACAACCATTTTTTACTGTTATAAGGTACTGTTATTAGGTGTGTTAGGTATGTTATTAGGTACTGTTGTTTTTTTACAACCATTATAAGTAAAATAAGAGTTCCCTGAATGTAAAGTTAATCTGGTTACCCAGAGGGCTGCTAAGTGGCTTATGGTGCGTGGGGGGGGGGAGGGGCTGAGGGGTAGCATAGATAGCAGTGGAGAAGCTGAACAAAAGGATGATTCACATCCCAGGAGGGACAAAGCAAGACGTACAAGAGTTCATCGCACTATTCAGAACAGTGCATAACTTAGAACTTGTTAATTATCTATTGCTGGAATTTTTCACTTAATATTTTCGGACCACAGTTGACCATGGGCAACTCAAACTGTGGAAAGTGAACTTTAAATAAAAAGGGATTACTGTATAGGATACAAACCATAATTCTATTTTATCAACATGATGATATTTCTCTCAGTATGGAAGTGTCTAATTTCCAATACAGCAGAAGTATTAATGTCTACAAGTTCCCATACTTAAATTTGGTTTCAAAGAGTATTGACAATTATTCAAATATATACATAAAGTGATATACTTAAGGTGTTTTAAAGTTATATATAAATATGTTGCCTTAAAACAGCCAATATTCTTCTGTTTTCTTTTATCATGAGGGAATGAAATAAGGAGGGTTTTTTTTGGGGGGGGGGAACAAAAGCACTTTATTATCAATAAGAGTGCTATAATCATTTTTTGGTTCACTATGAGCTCAGAATCAAACAAAAAGATGAAAAACAGAAACAACAAAGAAACAGCTGCCATGCTTACCCATTAGATATACTTCTCCTGTATGAATCCAAAATTGCTTCAGAAAAATAGGATGATGCTTTTTATAATAAGTGGTTAGAGTGCATCACTAACATTTAAGATTAGATTGAGAATTTCTGTAATTTTTTTCTTTTACAAAATGAAATCAGTTAAAAATATCTTCACCAGGCAGTATGAAGGAGGGAGTAAATAATGTCGTGTTTGGTCTTATAGAATACTAAAGTCATATTTCTGTTATACGCACTTGGCACATCCAAAAAGAAATGATCAAAGACAAACTTATTTTTCAATAAATATAGGAATAGTGAGAAGGAAAATATGACGATAGCTCCTGTACAACTCATTCATAATCTGCATTCCATTGTCAATGCTCATGTTAGTTGATTCACTTCATTTGCAATGTTTGGTTTGATTGATATCTGTTATCAGTGGATGTATTTTAGCATGCCACACAGATTCACAGAACAACACACAACTTCTGATATGAATACAATCAATTAGGGAAGATGGGCCTGTTATCAAACAAACTATAATAGAGGGTGAAGGGCAGCATTAGAAGTTGAGTAGAATGATTTATTTGCATTGCATTGGTTTCTTTAACCTTCATTGCTTGGTTTAGTGGTTTTCAAATTTTAATACATAGCAGAACAATCAGAGCGTTTGTTTTCTCAGAGGACACTGGGGTTCTCCATCACTTTTTGCCACATTAGGCCTGGCAGAAGGTATGAAAATTTGCATTTGTTACAAATTTCCAGGTGATATGATTGGTGTTGCTTGGAGACCATATTTTGACAACCAGTGTTGGGGTCTTTTAATGCATTCACTCCCAACATATAATGCATCAAAGCTATGTAGTGCAGTCACACTCAAATTGTCTGTAACAGTATTAAAACTCCTTAACTTTTCATTTTTTTACTTCTATTTCTCCCTCTCTCTTTTTTTTTTTTTTTTGGTGTTAAAGAATATTAAATTTTCATACCAGTTAGGATATTGAATGAAAATCTACTCCAGTTCCCAGGCCTTCTTTCTTGTGATTTGCACAAAAGTTTAGGGAAATTCATCAGAATTGATAGATTAAAAACACTCATCTGTTTTTTAATCTAAAACTTGGAATCGGCTTCCACGATAATACTATTGTTAGTAAAGTAGCCAATTTTCCGGGCACAAGCTGATTTAGTGAAAGAGAAAATGGATATACATTAAATAAAACCATGGTTCAGAGATATAATTCCCAGCTTTCTCCTGAATTGCATTGTCAGTTTTTCCGATAGTTATAATAATTTCTATGAATAATGTACTTAGGTGTAACAGAGTGAATACTCTAGGACAATATTTTACAAATAAAATTTCTAATCTGACTTAAATGTTTTATTAGTTATACACTAACTATTTTCTTCTTTGGGTGTACTTGGTTTGACTCTTGACTAGAAGGTGCAGAAACTACCTGAGGCCAACTTGACCAAATGCAAACTTGTAGGGGGCTATTCCACAGACTGGAATCTACAAGGTGCAAACAAGATGGAAGGTCCTGATCAGTCTGCTGTTGTGGCCAATACTGTGGTCACTCCCCTTGGACACTCATCAGACTTTGACCACAGCACAGCTGTGTCTCATTGTCTCTGACTACCATTATAGTTTTGCTTCACTCATAAAGAATGCAAGCCCCACTGAATGAATCCAATTGGCCAAGCCCTATCACAAGTAGGTAAGACACCAATGAGTGGGTGAGGAAATAGCTGACCCCTGTCACCTCCTGTGGAGGTGTTTAGGGCTCTAATTCAACTATATGTGACCTTCTGTTCGAATTGAATGGATATCTCATACCATAACAAAATTCCACTATAATAAGACTATAAAAAATTATTCCTGAGCATTATTTATTTCCCTAATGCATTCATAGTGAATCACTCGCATGTCCCTTACGATCACATGTCACTTCATAACTTATTAAAAATTCATTAATAAACTTTATACATGAATATAAACTTATTGAATATAATATTATTAGAATTCATTAAAAATTGTATATGCAAATCAAATACCATTATTTGATTTTACACAATCAGGGACAGGAGGTTAGTGAAGGTGTTACTGGCTTTTGAAAGATTAGAAAACAGAAACTCAGAAGCCAAAGCAAGTATGTAACTCGTTCATAAACACCGAGATGAAGTAACCAGCCCAGTGGGGCAGCATCATTCAGCTCCTTTTGTACCAGTACTGGTAAAATGTTTGGTTTAAAAAAAAATTACATGCATATTTCTTTTAGGAATGGTGCTGTTTTCATTGGGGTGGTTTTGAAAAAAGGTTACAGAAAACAACCACTGGCCTAGACAGTACACACATTTACTGGATCACCAACAAGTCTGAAATTGTGGTTGCATGTTAGAAATGTACCAGCTCAACAGTATCCAGTCCTCTTTTTTCCTAACTTTCTTGACTTCTCCTCATGGTTACACCTCGAAGTATAACGCTCACATATGACCCAACCTACAGAAAATCACAAGTCTCCCCTTCTCAATCTCTTATACTGAGAGAACCTCCCTTTTCCCTCATGGGCTCATCTCCTTATCAACCTCACAGCAATAGGCTGGGGATGCCTAAGCACTACTAATTAGAACAGGAACCACATTTTGGTTTTCACTATGGCTTTTGCATTTCCATTCTGGTAAATCTTCTAATCACTGAAAGGGGAAATGAAGTTATCTGGTTTGTTGACAATTATACTTACTCTCCTGGAGCCAGGGATGGACTGATCATTGCTACCTAAAATAAAACCAAGCTAGCAAGTTTCTGCTAATAAAGAAAGAGATAGGCTCGGTGCCTGTGACTCAATCGGCTAAGGCGCCAGCCACGTACACCTGGGGTGG
>CAUYQV010054545.1:0-12267 GCA_963574575.1 Galagoides demidoff
ATTTTAAAAATAATTGTGGGCTCAGCACCTGTGGCTCAAGTGGCTAAGGCGCCAGCCACATACACCCAGGGTGGCGGGTTCATATCCCCAGCCCAGGCCCACCAAACAACAATGATGGCTGCAACCAAAAAAAAAAAAAAAGTGGCTGGGCTTTGTGGCGGGCACCTGTGGTCCCAGCTACTAGGGAGGCAGAGGCAGGAGACTCGTTTGAGCCCAGGAGTTGGAGGTTGCTATGAGCTGTGATGCCATGGCACTCTACCCAGGGGGATAGCTTGAGGCTCCGTCTCAAAAAAAAAAAAAATTGTGAACACCTGCAAGTAAATCCACACTACAGATAATACTCACTTACGAACCGTTCTTGGCCAATTAAAGGGACAAAATAAAAATAAATTTAAGTTAATAATAGGAAAAAAACTATAAAACTCATCTCATGGTCCCACAGAACACTTGAGTTTATTTTCTCTAAGGAAGAATTCTTGATGGCCATACATAACTACGTGAGAATAGGTTTCAAATCTTTTTTGCTGTTGTAT
Source organism: Galagoides demidoff (assembly GCA_963574575.1). Classification (NCBI taxonomy): domain Eukaryota; kingdom Metazoa; phylum Chordata; class Mammalia; order Primates; family Galagidae; genus Galagoides; species Galagoides demidoff. Next base: position 534 of record CAUYQV010054545.1, read on the forward strand.
AACCATGGCAACTCCTCCACTATGATGAAAAGAAAGTTTCCAAGGTCAGATCACGGATCTCTTATAAGTGTAGCAATATTCTCACTTTTCTTTAGAGGAAAAAATAAAATAGATCAAGGTTGGTTTCACTGTGCCCTTCTTTTCCAACAAAAACCGTGTGCATTTGTCCATGTGTATTCATGCACATGGAAACATGCGTGTGTATTTTGTGTCTAAATGCACAAAATATACGTAAGGATTTTATTCCTAAATTTGGCTAAGCTGAAAAAAAATTCTGAATAGTTTGGAGTTAACAACTGCAAAGACTTTAACTCGTTGTCTTGAGTGAATGGATTATTATATGAACTATAAATACAGCGAGGATCCTTTTAGCCTGCAAAATAATAACTTACTTCACCTGCCAGCGAGCTTTTTCTTATCTCTCCCTTTAAGTGTTCTCTTCTGTGCAATGTGGACTGCTGCTGATTTTCTGTTCATATAAGTGGTAAATGCAGAGGTGTCACCTTGGAGTTGGCAGTGTGATCAATCACGGCCTCACCTTGTAGAGGGACTCCCCTGCTTGGTGACAAGACACATCTTCGAATGCATGTTGTTTTGAAAACCTTAGAGCCTGACCTCTAGAATACCATAAATATGCTAATGGAGTTCCTATGTTTTGTTCTGCTTTCTTTCGCTTCCCTTCTCCCTAAGAAAACATATCAAGTTCACAAGTAGCAACTCAGGTTTGAAGGCAGTAACAGCAATGAGTAATTTTGAATTTAAATGATAGCACGATTTCTTTATCTACCTCAAGGGAATTTTTCTTTTCTTTTCTTTTTTTTTTATTGAATGGTAACTATGTACATTAATGCACTTCTGGAATTTTTCATTGCCCTGTGCACCTTTCCCAACTTTTTAGCCTTGCCTTCACTGCTGAGATTTTGGTGATTGAATCAGACTCAGTGATTTTGGGTTCCTTGAAAAAAGAAACCTTTTTACACGCAGTGAATACTCTGTCTAAAGTGTACCCACCCTGCCACTCTTCCTTTAACCTTCTCTTAGCTTCTAGTTGTTGAACAGCCATTTTTTTCCTTCAAGTCAGTGTTCAGATGTCCCTGTACACTATGAAGGCTTTCTCTAGTCACCAAGCGCAGTTAGTTCTTTTTATAGTGATATTTCCACAGTACACAGTAAATGCCCTTTACCTATTATAGTTATCTCACTTTAATGCTAATAATGCTAATAATATATTAGTCTCTTGCATAAGGCCTTAACTCTTCAGTGGTAGAGAATACATATGAGATCTGATGATTAAATTCGTGGGCTTACCACTATGCATTTACATTGGCAGCACTGTACAAACAACTTGGCAGAGTTTCATAACCTTGAGATATTATCATCTCGCACTGTGTTCATGGTGGTGTGTGGCAGTGTCTTGTTAAGTGGTGTTTATTGTTGTGTGTTCTTGTGTGCCATCACGAGAATGTTAGAGCTTTAGAGCTTAAATTAAAGCAATGAACAAATATTCATAAACTTCTTATTAAATTTGTCAAGAATGGTAGTGAAATCAGGGACGTCTTAGCCCAAGTTTATGGGGATAATGTCACAAAGAAAACAGCAGTGTACCAATGGATTAAATGATTTTCTCAGGAGAAAGAAAGTGTCACTGTTAAAGAGAGATCAGGGTAGCCAGCAGTGAGCAGAACTGATTAAAACATTGCAAAAAATTTATCAAATTGTATATCAGAATCATTGACTGTGAGAAACCTAGCAGACCACATAAATATTGATAGAGAAACAGGGAAATCTTAAATGAACTTCTTGGCCAACAACTCATGGTTCTTGCATAATGACAATGAACCAGCTCCTCACTTTACCTTGTCTCTGAGGGAGTTTTTAGCCAGTGAACAAATAACTGTATTAGAACATCCTTTTTACTCACCTGATCTGATCCTCAATCACTTTTAAATTTCCCCAAAGATAAAATAAATATTGAAAGGAAGGCATTTTGTTGATATTCAGGACATTAAGGGTAATACAGGCACAACTTTGAGGTTATTCTAGAAAGAGTTCCAACATCGCTTTGAAGAGTAAATGAGGTGCTGGTGTTGGTACATAGCTTCTCAAGGGGAGTATTTCGAAGGTGATCATAGCAATATTCAGCAATAAGGTATGTACCACTTTTTCTAGGATGAGTTCATGAGCTTAATTGTCAGACCTTGTACCATTCATTTCTGTAGTACTTACTTAGTCTAATACCTGTTATGTAATACTAGTTAACAAATAGGTATTGAATAAATTTGGATGTATCCTAGTTCTGTAACTAATCATCCTGGCAGAGTAGTTTGGAGAATGGACTTGGATTTGGGCTAGCCTATATTTAAATCCTAGTCCCTCCAAATATTAGCCTTTTGACTTTGGGCAGGTTATTTCTATTTCTTTCCTCACTCCTCTGTAAAACATTGATACCAATGGTACTTGCCTAATGGAATTGTTGAGAGGATCCAATGAAAAAATGGAAGTAGTATACTTGAGAGACACTCAGTGTTTGGGGTTTTTCTTTCCTCTACCTACCTTCCTCCATCTCTCTGTTAACCCTAAGTGCTACTAGGAAGGGACTTTTCCCCATCAAAGCCAGGTCCAAATGTGAAATCAGAAAGAAATTTACACTGAGTGAGTATTCACTGGTACATATGTCCTTCTTGGTTAAGACGTTGTAGCACTGCATTTGTGTTTGAGTACAAGTAAAACAAAAACTCATTAAATTTGCTTTTTCTCTGTAATTATAGAGCAAAGAGAGGTGTGAGTTAATTTACATATCTCAGAAAAAAAAATCTTTACTTCCATTTCATAGTCAATCTCAAAATAAATATCTACACACTATATGTGGGAATATTTCATTCTTTGCAGTGGTTTTCTTTAGCTCTGCATATACCCGTAGACAATTGCAGGTTAATAGCTTGTATTGGAGGACACCATAAATCAAAAAGGCGAATAGAATCCTGTTGTAACTTTCAAAAATTATTTGAAGACGAACTTGTCTTGCTGATAAAAGTATTACATTTTAAGTTCTTCACAATATTACTCAGCAAATTGTACCTTTTATACAAAGTCTTTGTCCTTGAAAATAGGTTATTACAGAAAAGCAAACTCTAGCTTTCCGAGACAAATACTTCCTTGAGATATGCCTTTAGTTCTTCACAAGCTGTCTTTGTTCTGTTCTTGTCTATACTTTTCAAAGAATTAGAAATGTCTGCAATATATTTGTCACAGCCTTTAAAAAACGGTGCCTCTCTGGTTGATATAAAACAATATTATAAAAATGTTGAGTGGGACTGTGGGCAGGAAGCAGATTGTATACTTAAGGATCCCCAAAATATTTGTCTAATATACTTCTTTCCTCATAATAGAAACCATATTTTTAATCAATAGAAGTTCAACTTCAAGTTCCCATATATTCTTTTAAAACAGTTCAACTTAAGGGTGGCACCTGTGGCTCAAAAGGGTAGGGCGCCAGCCCCATATGCTGGAGATGGCGGGTTCAAACCCAGCCCCAGACAAAAAAAAAAAAAGAAAAAGTTCAACTTGAACAAGGATGTAATACAAATTGAATAAACTTGAATAGGGCTTCTGCACAGAAGGGTTGTGAATTTATTTTTTACTTAGGCACATATTTACTCATTATAATTTTGTTTTAAAAGATTTTATGATATTTTAAGAGAAATTTTAGTTTTCAGCTGTTAATATTGCCAGTAAATCAGTGTTAAGAAACATAAACACATATAAACAGAGGTCATTTGAAATCATTTGGTTTTTCCCATGAAGCAGGAGTAAAGAATGAGGTAAATCATCATGTATAATACGAGCTACAAGATAGCAGGGACTTGCCCAGTTTTTTTTTTTTTCACTGTTATATATTTAAAACCTAGGAATGTACCTGACACATAGGAGGTATCCAATAAATATTTATTAAATAAATGAATGAATATTCATCTCACTGTAGGAGCCATACAGGATCATTACATAAAATTTAGAAAATGTAGAAGTTATATCATAGAGGATAAAAATCACCCATAATTCAACCGCTCAAAAATGCTAAAATATTTATTATATTTCTTTTGCTTTAACTAACTCTTTTTCTTTTAGCTTCAAAACATGTGCACCTTCAATCTAGCACAAATAAAGGATTTTGAAAGGATTCTTCCATGGTATCTCTGGGGTCTTGTGGTCATTAATTTCTTCCTTTATATTCATCATTCTCTTGCTTCTCCCTATAGACTCCCCTTCTTTGTGCTTCCTCATCACCACGTGCATTGCCAAAATGCCTCCCACTACTACCTGGTTCAGATTCTTCAATTTAAATTGCCACCATCACGTGACTCCCTTCCCAGTGTCTTGGCAAATGCATTTGGGGACTCTTAGAGAGAAATTCTGCTCATTGGCCAATCCATTACCTCCCTCTGAGTTAGGCAAACATATATTTCTTTCCTATTCTGATTAACTGGAGGATTATGGGTATCTTGAGAGGGTTTTGAGATATGTAGAGTAGGCTTACCTCTTCAGCATAGCCTGAATTTGGGAACTTACAAGAAGGCAGCTTGTAAGTACTCAATGAATATAAGATCTGAGCCATCAGGAACCGTGTGTTTCTGCTGCATAGTGGGGGTACTCACTCAATAAATGAGTGATGAACACAAATAATGGGCATATACATGGAAATCCCTGAAAGACTTTTTTTGCAACATGCAAAATTTGATGCTTCTCTGTATGTATGCATATATGTGTGGGGTGATTGAGCCTGGTACAGAAATACATGCATATATGTGTGTATGCTATATGTGAGAATGTTACTTCTTTCCCTAGGGTGATTTTTTTGCATAGAGGGCGATATTCCAATACTTAATGCAGCTAATGGTGCATGTAGCCTGGCACTGATGGAATACTGACATGAATTTGGTGTTCTCTCTTAAGGCTACAATAACCATATGGAATAACCTTCGCGGAACTGGTATCCATGTAGACTGCTGGGTTTTTTCAAAGTAGAAAAGGATAGGTCAGGAATTTGCTTTGTTTAGTGCAACAACTTTGTTTTCAATTAAGATGCAGGCTCTAAGGGTACAGAATGAAATTTGATAAGATAGTTCTACTTTTGTTACTTGTAAATACTGGACTTTGTGACAGATTTTGTTCTATTGCTTTATGAACTTTGAAAGAAAGTACTCTTAATGATCTGTAGGGTCCTAATTCTGGTATTTAGTGACTTAACTAAATCCATGATTATTAGTATATTAGTGGTATGACAAATATCAACCATATCTAAACACATGCACACACACAATGGATTTGAAATACCTAGGTAATACTTGAACCTCACCCTGGAAATATGGAAATAGCTTTTACATTGCAAATGGATAAACAATGTTCTAGATATTATAATTTTGAGAGAATATAGTAGACAGCAGAGAGGAGTTAATGGAGACTCTCAAAATTATATTAACCACCTAAATATTTAACAATTAATTGTAAATAATATTTCAATAGTTTTATGCCAGCATTTTAAAATCAATTTTCTCTATGATCTACACAGAATTTTAAGAATAAATCCTTCTCTCTTACTTTGCTGTCAATATTTCTATTTTTTTCATCAATGGCATCCGTTCAAGCAAAGGCCACTCTTCACTTAGGCTTTATAATAGTAATCCATGTTGACATATTACTTAATTTAACTTCTTCTGTGTCTTACAGGACCTTGCTAACAGTATGTGGCTTTCAATTTGTGTGTGAATGATTAATAGTCTCCATTTAGTATCCACTGTTCCTCTTTCTTAAATCCTACTTTAAGTGAGCGATCCATTATGTAGACAAAGCTACTTTATTCCACGGGTAAAGTTTATCGTTTAAGATTTTCATTGACGTGTCATTTCCTCCATTTTAGGTTCTGATCATCTAACACACACAAGAAAATCTTTCCGAATTTGAAACAATCTACTCTTGTGATGTTTCCTCCTTAGGATAAAACTTTAAGAATAGCTTTTACTGTTTTTTTTTAATTTCAGTGTACTGAATTTTTAAAATCACATAAAATATTTGAGCTGCATTTATATTTAAACTAATTTTGTTGGAGGTGGGTTGAATCAAATAGATGTCACAGAGGCTGTAAAACTAGGCTGTCCATGTAGTCAGTAGTAAAGGGAAAAGTCCATGCAGATTTTAAATAAAGAACTTTAAGCATTAACTATGTATAAACACTTTGGTAATGCAAACACATGGTCACGTACAAAAAGGGCAAATATCAGAGTAAGCATTTTTTTTTTCTATTTGGAAACATCCTTTCCAGAAATGAATATGTAACAGTGATTTTTTGGTGTTCATATCTGGGAAATAATCAGCAGGAAAAATGTTATTTTTTTCTCCAGAGTGTTATGTATTGTATTGGATAGACAAATATCTGGATATTTGGTAACATTTTAAAAGTCTGTATTCATAAGTTTTAATCACACAGGCATTGTTTGAGTAAATGCCCTACTTTTAAAGTAGTTGAGATTTCCACACTGAGAACAATAATGTTAATGTTTATTCAAATAGAAACCTTGAATATGAATATGTAAAATAAAGTCAATTCTCTACACTCAGACAGTGATATAAAAATGAACCCTGAAATAACTTGAAAATAAGGACGGGTTTTTAAACTATCAGTGAAGAAGGTTTCCTGGAATACGGTCAAGCCTTAGCAAGGTTAACATGGGAAATACCAGCCTTAGATGTGTCCTTGGGTTGATTTTGGGCCTATTCCTCTTCTACATGGAGATACATTAAAATGCTGAAATTTCCTTCAACTGAACGCTTATTTCTTGGCTAACATGATCATAGTTACAAAAGGGCCTGTTTATGGTCATATAAAAATTAATAATATCATTGTTGTGATTTGTTAAGTGAAATATTTAGACACTTAAATTAGATGTGGTGTAGTTAGGTGCTGCACAGTGAGGGGCCCTCAGACCAAGATTGGAAAAGGATTATTTATTACTCCAGATCCTAACAGAACCAACCAAAAGGGGAGGGGATGAACATTCAGGACATGTATTAAAGCAGGTGGGTAGCAAGAAAGTGAGAACCTGTGAGCCCAATCTTTTATTGGGGTCTAGGACATTATATAAATGGATTTTCCAATTTGAAGGGAGCATGAAGCTAAATACGGAAACAGGTTCACCATGCTTAAAGCAGAAGGAAGGTAGCTAAGCAATTCCGTGTACAAAACCTCATCTGTATAACACAATAAAGCGCGGACTATGTGGAGACTGCCTTAAATTATACATGTCAGGGATCACAAGCCCGGGACAGGACAGTGAGATAGATGTCAAAGCAGCATTCATATGAATGAGAGTTTTGACAATCCCTGTTTGCTATAAAATGTGTAGCATCAAATTAGTGAATGAGTATATTTTATGTTGACTTTCTATTATAAGTTTGGTTTTATTTTTTTTTATTTTATTAAATTTTGTTTTGATTTAAGAACATAGATTTGAATTGAATATTCTATTATTGTCCAGCTTCTTTACTTTTTTGGTGGGAAAACAATGACGTTCAGAGAAAGATACTTAACTTTAAAAAAAAAAAAAACCTTACTATTGATTTTCAATTCTTTACTTTCTGCTGAAGGAAAACTTGATGTTTCACAAAACATTTTACCTACCAAAAAACTCATATAAAATTCCTTTTTAATCAAGTTCCAAGCTTGTTAAGGTCTATTTTTCCTTCATTGCCTCTGAAATTTATCCCAGACCCTGTAGTTCTGGAGTCCCCAATCCACTGCCTCTTTATGCAGAGAACTGCATCTCAAAAACATTGATTTGTTCTGTTTTTCCCTGGCTGATATTTTCACTACCTCCCAGTAGCTAAAACCATGGGCAAAATGTGTTTTCTTTTTTGTGTGTGTGTCTGTCTTTTTTATGGAACTGAAATGGGTAGAATTGATTAAATCGGGGCCCTCAGTACTTGACACACCATTATTTTGTCCATAAATGTTTCTATTTCCTTCTATGCTACCTATGATCACTTTATGTATTTATGTATCTACTTATAAATTTTGTTCCTGAGTGTCTCATTCTACTAAGGTCACTATTAACAAAGGCAAATAGTACATCATCAAAATTAACAGTATGCTTTTTACATAGGCAGAACTTTTACATAAATGAGTGACAGGCTCGGCGCCTGTGGCTCAATCGGCTAAGGCGCCAGCCACGTACACCTAAGGTGGTGGGTTCAAATCCCCAGCCCGGGCCCGCCAAACAACAATCATGGCTGCAACCAAAAAATGGCTGGGCGTTGTGGCGGGTGCCTGTGGTCCCAGCTACTTTGGAGGCGGAGGCAGGAGACTCGCTTGAGCCCAGGAGTTGGAGGTTGCTGTGAGCTGTGATGCCATGGCACTCTCCCCAGGGGGATAGATTGAGGCTCCGTCTCAAAAAAAAAAAAAATGAGTGACACCGAAACTTTTGAAATTTAGGAGTCCCAGCCTTTAAATCACACAGTGGTAGATGGAGAGAGAAAAAGTGGACAGGCGAGCCTAGAAGTAAGATATTAAATGTTCGAAAATTGTAATACACTTCTTTTTAAGTTGTCTTCTTTAAGTTTTATCCCTTTGCCTATGGAGTCCTTTATTTTCCTCACAGCTGCTCCTGACACTTTCTTTTTTGAGCTCCTATAAGTTCATAGGTATTTACTGACATAAGAATGAACTTACTCCCCAGTGTCAGCAAGGGCTAGAAAATACTGAATCTATATAAATTTGCTCCAACATCAGCAAGGTATTGATATTCAGAATACTCAGTTTGCTAGAACATTTAAAATTAAGTCAAAATATTTATCTGTTGCTACACTGAAATGCTTTAATTGTCTTAAAATGCTTAATGTCTGGATACTAAAATCCCTAGAGAACATTGGCCAAGACTGGTAAATAAATAAACAGATCCCCTTACCACAATTTATAGACAATAGATCAAACTGTTCTGTTTATTTATGAATGATCAGAAAAACTGGATGTTTTCCAACAATGGCTTTTGCCACGTAGCATCTGAAGACTATCATTTTGGTTAATCCAGCATGGATAGGTAGGTCTCAATTGTTTTATTCATCCATTACTAAAAATTATCCCATAGGACAGAAGCCACTCTTTTCAATTCAACACTCAATTTGTACTTAACGTTGTACAGATTTGTGCTAAGGCCGATAAGGTATGGGGTAGGGTTTCTCAGCCTTGGCACTACTAACATTTTGGGCAAGGATACTTTTTTTTATTGGAGGACTGGCCTGTGCATTGCAGTCTCTCCTCACTAGATGCAGTAATAAGCATTTGTTGACAGCTAAAAATGTCTCTTTTCAGTTAAGAACCACTGATATAAAGTATGGGATAAAACTCTGTCCGGGTATGACAGAAAATTACAGTTGAACAATTAATGACCTAGATTTTAGAATCAATAAGCCTCACATTGAATCTTTACTCTACCTTCTACTAGTCATGTGATCTTTGGCAAATTACTTAGCTTCTCTGAGATACACTGTCCTTACTTTGAAAATGAGAATAATATTTAATTTGCAAAGTTATTGTGAAGCTCAAAGAAAAGTAGAGAATGTGATGAATAATATATGCTAGCATGGTTGCTAATCTAAAGTTTTCAACACCAGCTGTGTGGATTGCTGGATTTTATCTTTCTCCCTGGTCTTCACTGAATTGGAGCCTCTTTTATAAAAAATTTCAGAATTTTAGGGGGTGCACATGTTTTCTTTACATCTTTTTGTTTTTGTATAGATTGAGGCAGAGTTACTAATCCGTTCGCGTATCGATGGTCACTTGTGTTGTTTCCATGTCTTTGCAATTGTGAATTGTGCTGCTGTAAACATTTGAATGCAGGTGTCCTTTTTATAAAATGATCTTTTTCCCTTTGGGTACCTACCCAGCAGTGGGATTGCTAGGTCAAATGGTGGCGATACTTTACGTTCTTTGAGGTGTCTCCATACAATTTTAGATTGCCACCACTGCAGATAGCTCCATGCTACCGAGCTTTCATTTCTCAGTTCCTGCATCGCTTCATCATGGAAGCCTACGCACTCATCCCTAACCAGGTCAAGTATTCCTAGTAAATCTTTGCTCAACATAATGCACTCTTCCTATACGCAGACCTTCCACAGTTGCATATATTTCTTCACATATTTTTTGACAAGATAACTTCATTTTATGGTTGATGTTTGTGCCCCTTAACTATATTAGACTATGTTTAATTTTGCTAATCATTGTATCACTAGTATCTATCAAAGAATTTTGGACATTTCATTTTTTCAATAACTTTCCTGAGCATATGTATGCACATTTATGAAACAGCCTTACCTAATCTAAAAAAAAAAAACTTCCCTTAATGGGATTATTGTAAAGATTATAAACAAAGTATATTAGATTCCTAGCTCATAGTATCCACTCAGTTAATGGTAGCTGTTTAGAGTTATTTTTTCATTGTCCCTTAGACATATGTGCTCTATGATATTACCTGGCTATTAATCTCTATAGACTGCCCAAGAAGGAGAATAAAGAGAAGGAGAAACAGAAGGAGAAGGAGGAGTAGAAAGAAAGTTAGTGAAATTTTCTAAAAAAAAAAAAAAAAAAGAAGAAGAAGAGGAGCCTGGTCTTGATCACTTATTGAACACACCAGAAATTTCTAGTTTACCACAAAGGTATGGTTCTCTGCATTTTCCTTTCATCATCCCTAGAGATAAACCTATGAGACTTATGAATCAGATGAGGTATACTATAATAAAATCTATTTTTTCCATTTAGTGGGTTGCCACTGATAGATGAAATCAAACTGTTCTATTCTAAATAGTCATATAGGAAAAAATGTGTCATATTTGGGAGCAGTGGACTTAGATTGCAAGAGATATGAGTTCCTACTCTTTTCAACTCCAGTACTGATTGGCTGTGCATGGCAGACACTGTTGTTAACGTTTTATGACCATTTATCCCACTTCCTTGCTGGTGAAGGTCTGGTTTTGTTATGGAAACACCTTTCCTCTCTCCCTGTGCTATCCCTGACTTCCTGCTTTGATCATAGTCCTATGAAGATGTGACATGCAGTATTGGGAGCGGCAGCAATTTACCTTATAACCATGAGGTGGTTATCTTGAGGACACAAAGCTTTTAGACTAAAGGGAATAGGAAAGAATCATGGAAAGAATATGGATTCCTAATGACATAACTGAGCTGCCACACTGACCTTGGAATCATCAAGCCACAGATCTCTTATTGGGAGAAAATGGATTTTTTTCCTTATTTATGGTTCTTTAAACTGAATGTTCTGTTCATTGCCACCTCCAAATCCAAATTTATATATCTTACCATTGGCACATACAACTATTAATCACTATTTCTCTGATTTTCTATTGGTAAAATAGACACAATAGTATCTTCTTCTTAAGACTAACCAACCTGACTCGGCGCCTGTGGCTCAAGTGGCTAAGGCACCAGCCACTTACACCTAAAGTGGCGGGTTCAAATCCAGCCCAGGCCTGCCAAACAACAATGACGGCTGCAACCAAAAAAAAAAAAAAAAAGTAGCCAGGCGCTGTGGTGGGTGCCTGTAGTCCCAGAAACTTGGGAGGCAGAGGCAGGAGACTCGCTTGAGCCCAGGAGTTGGAGGTTGCTGTGAGCTGTGATGCCACAGCACTCTACCCAGGGGGACAGCTTGAGGCTCTGTCTCAAAAAAAAAAA
>CAUYQV010054546.1:0-11269 GCA_963574575.1 Galagoides demidoff
ATAAGCTGACTCTAGGGCAGGATCTCAGAGTAGAAGTACCCCACTCTGTGGTCACTTTAATGGACACTAAAGGACATTTTGCCCCAGCCACACTCCTTCCAGCCGATGGAAGAGAGACTGAGCATAACTGTCTGGAATTCATAGATAATGTGTACTCTAGCAGACCTGACTTGCATGACCAGCCTTGGACAGATGCAGACTTGGACTTATATGGTGATGGAAACAGTTATGAGATGGCGCAAGCCCTGGCAAAAAAGCTGCCAGTCAGCGATGTGTCACTTGCAGCCAGTTCAATGCCCGCCAAGGACCAACGGTACCTCCAGGAATCAAATCATATGGAGCAACGCCCTTCGAGGACTTTCAGGTAGACTTCACTGAAATGCCCAGATGTAGAGGGAACGAGTACTTGCTGGTGATGGTGTGCACCTACTCCGGATGGGTAGAAGCATATCCTACCCTCACCGAGAAGGCACAAGAAGTCACCTGGGCACTCTCGAGAGACATTATACCACAGTTTGGGCTCCTGCTAAGAATTGGGTCAAACAACGGACCAGCATTCATCTCCAAATTGATCCAGAAGACAGCTAACATCCTGGCATCACCTGGAAACTACGCAACCAACAGCCCACAAGGTTCGGGGAAGGTGGAACGCATGGATAGAGCTATCAAAACCAGCTTAGGGAAAGTATGCCAGGAGACAAACTTACAGTGGGTAAGTGCCCTGCCCTTGGTGCTATTTAAGATTAGGTGTACTCCCACTAAGAGGACGGGATTTTCACCATATGAGGTCTTATATCACAGACCACCCCCCTTACTATGAAGCTTGCCAGGATCCCCCCGGGAATTGGGGGAGATAGAATTAGAGAAGCAGTTGCAGGCACTGGGTAAGGTGGCAGAGGCAGTGTCGAAATGGGTGAATGAGAGGTGTCCTGTGAGTTTGTTTTCCCCTGTCCACCCTTTCTCTCCAGAAGCTGCAGTGTGGGTCAAAGACTGGAGTGTGTCTCCCCTGAGGGCGAGGTGGAAAGGCCCTTACAGCGTTATCCTGATCACACCTACAGCCGTGAGAGTAGCAGAAATTCCTACTTGAATCCTTTACAGCAGAGTGAAGCCTGCAGCAGAACCGGAGGAGAACCTGCCCCTGCCCAAGAAGAGCCAACCAAGCAAGACGTGACAGCAGCAGCTGACCCTGAGGCCCCGCAGAGTGGACTCTGCACCTCAACAACTCCTGGACCTTGGGAAGCTACCTTGGATCCTGACAACCCCCTCAAGCTGGTGTTGCAGAGAACAGCAAGCCCTGCTCCAGCCATACCTCGGGAGCTGACTGGTCCATGTACGGCTGAAGCATGAGGATCTACGTCATCATAGGACTGTGTTTTAGTGAACTCGTGAGAGCTAAGTGGTTTATGCAAATATTCAGAATGCTAATGTAAAAAAATTGTACAAAACAGATTGACTTTAGATTATTTACTTGCTGCAGAAGGAGGAGTGTGTGGCAAGTTCAATCTGACCAATTGTTGTTTGAAAATAGATCAAGGTCTAGTGGTGTTCCGAGTACCCCCGGCCGAATAAACCCACCTCCTCTAATCAGCTGGTGCCTGGAGTCTTCTGTCTGCATCGGTTTCCTGCTACACAATAAATAAAAAGCATCGATATTCGTGGTGGTGCTTTCATTTGGGAGCAACACGATGTACCACTGAACTGCAACTCTTATTTTTTGCTGCCTAAATTTAACTTGCACTTAACCTTTTTTCCTAAATATTGTGTTTTAGCTATGAGTACATGCAAAACTGCTCTCTGCAGAACATTGGGGTTTCAGGCACTATTTTTTTTTTTTTACAAACTAATTATGATAGTTAAATTTTCCGGTTTCTTTATAAAAATGGGAATATGAAACGAAAAGGTATATATTGACTTCATAGCACAAAGTGTGAATATAAGATATTGACTTTTGGGGTGACACCTCAAAAAGCGAAGAGACAGTGGGAGAGAGAGCTCAGCCCCGCTCCTCTTTTAAGCAGCCTTTCACAGCCTAGTAATGTGTAGCTCTCACTGGATTGCTGGGCACCGTCCCTTCCCGTCTCTCTCAGATTCCTTTTATAGAGTTGATGACTAATAGTTGAAAAATTTTACGAGACAAGTACTATTCCAAAATGAGAGCACATACAATTAGCTGGCAAAGTATCTTTTTTTCTTTTTGTTCCTTTTTCCCAATCCAGTGATCTGGTTTGGGATCCTGTGACTTTGATTACAGATTAATATAAGGTAGGTTTTCTCTAAAGTACTAATTAAAACTCTTTTGCTGTTCTCCCTGGCTTCAAAGTTTGAATTCTCTTTGGGCTCTGCAACACAGGACATTCTATTTTCCTCTGAGCTGATTTGCAAGACACAAATTTACTGATGATCTTAAATTGATGACAATATTATGAAACAAATTTTTAGCTATCATAACCTATAACCCAATTTTCGCCAAAGAATACGGGGAATGGTGAGTGGGTGGGGTGGGGTGGGAGGAGGATGGGTGGAGGGAGGGCGATTGCTGGGATCATGCCTATGATTTATCCCATAAGGGTACATGTGAATCTTTCTAAATGCGGAATATAAATGTCTTAACACAACAACTATGAGAATGACATGAAGGCTATGTTGGCCAATTGGATGAAAGTATTTCAGATTGTATATGGAAGCAACACACTGTACCCCATGAAAGTATCAATGTATACAACTATGATTTAACAAAAAAAAAATTGATGACAATAAATGGTTCCTAGGTTTAAATTTTTTATCCAGTGAGAATCAATCTTTGTTAACAGTGAAAGGTAGAGATCCAGTTTCAGTCTTCTATAGGTCGCCAGAATCCAATGTACTCAATACTATTTTGAAACCAATATATAATTACCCACACTTCCATAATAAAACACAACTAGAGTCCAGAAAGAAGGAGGGACGAGGAGGGAGAGGGGAGGGGAAAGGAGAAGCTGGGAGGGGGAAGGGTATTTTATGGGACCTCACCTAATGTGCACAATGTAAGGGTACATGGCAAATATACTAAGAATAGAGTATAAATGTCTTAGCACAACAAATAAATAAGGGAGGTGAAGGTTATGCTAACCAGTTTGATGTAAGCATTCCAAATTGTATGTCAAATCAGCACATTTGTACCCCATAAATGCATTAATGTACTCAGGTATGATTTAATAAAAAACAGAAAGCAGGATGAAGAAAATGAAAAAAAAATTAAGAAACTCCCTAAGAAAATAAATAAACCATTCACATTAAAAAAAAAAAAAGGTTCTGGGCAGAGCCTGTGGTCCAGTAAGTAGGGTGCTGGCCCCATATACCGAGGGTGGCAGGTTCAAACCCGACCCCAGCCAAACTGCAACAAAAAATAGCTGGGCATTGTGGCGGGTGCCTGTGGTCCCAGCTACTCAGGAGGCTGAGGCAGGAGAATCGCCTGAGCCCAGGAATTAGAGGTTGCTGTGAGCTGTGTGATGCCACGGCACTCTACCGAGGGTGATAAAGTGAGACTCTGTCTCTACCAAAAAAAAAAAAAGTTCCTATTTGAAAGGTGTATCAGCTTTCCTTACTTGCTGAATGATGAACACCTCTGTTAGTTGACTCAAAGGGAATAAAATACAAAAATTTACTAACAGTTTATAATGCCTGCATGTCTTAAACATTTACATAAATAAAAGCGTACACATGTTTTTCCAAAGAACAAGGGCAGATGCTATTGTCCAATCAGTCTGTTCTTACCTTCTGTATTTTGTTTGCTTTGTAAGAGAATTTACAGCTAAACTGGTTTATAGGGTTTTGTGTATCTTCTCTATTTTCTATAAAGCACATATGAGTAAGACTAGCACTAACACTGGAGCTACGAGATTAAGCTTTTATATTGGAACAAGATGGTAGAAGGGGAATCCTGTGGGTCTACTTCCCAACATGAATCCAACTTAGCAACCATATATCAGCAAGAATACTCCAGTGAATATCCCAGAACTTGGGAATGTGGCTGAGAAACCCCTTGGATTATATAATGGAGGTCGGCAGTATGTAAGGCTAAGAGCAGTGGTTTCACCTTGACTGTCTGCCTTTCCCCCAAGCCGGGACAGTGCCACATACCGCGGATCTCCCAGGACCCATGGTCTTTGCAGAGGTGAACCTTCAGCTTCCCCACCATTCTGAGATGCTTCACAGGATGCCTTCTCTTGTCTTGCCCCATGGGAAACATCTAGGGAACCGGTGGTGCTAGACCACTGAGGATTAGTTAGAAACAAAGAACAAGGATGAGGATCACAGCAACCAGCTTAGAGATTTTGGTGGTCACTCTAAATCCCGACCGGAGAAGATACACCCCAAGAAAGGGTAGCCAACAGCATCACTTTGCAGGAAGCATGGTTAACAGGTCACCCAGGTTTGAATCCCTCGCCAGTTCCACACCCAGTCCCAGTGCTCTCCTTGAAACTTCCCCAGGCTATGAGATAAAGGCAGGTTGGCAATTACCTGCAGAGAAAGCATCTGGCCCTGGCTGGTGCCCACTGGTGAGGTTTGACCAAGCCAAGCCCTGGTGACCTCATTAATCTTCCCTCAGATTGGAAATCAGGATCAGAGTGCTGAATAACTGCTGAGGGAGCAGCTGACCCCACCCAAGCCCAGGCCCATGTAGCTAATATACCAAGGCTCAGGGCTCTGCTGAAAGCTAACCCAGGAGAACAGGCCAGGCCATGTCTGTGCTTATGCATGGAGGGTTAGCCTTTAGCTCACCACGAATGATTTAGTAGCAATCCCAGAGACCTTGCCCAACCTTGGAGACCAGCACGCAGCCCTGCCCAACTACAGATTCCAAGCTGCAGTACTGGCCAGCTAGGAGAGACAACTGATGACACTGCCCAAGCAAAGGTGATCGCAGACCCAGCCAGCAGCTCTCTGCCTTTCTGCAGAGTTCAGCCAATGGTCTTGCCCGACCACAAAGCTCAGATGAGCAGGTCTCACTACATCATGGAGCAGGCCCGCTCAACTCCAGGACATAATCAACAGCCTGGCCCAGCCAGAGAATACGACAGCAGGGTCTATTTGCTTAAAGTTGCCAACAATTGGCCCAACCAGAAATCCCAGGCCAGCCATGTATGGTGGGACCCACCTGTAGTTCCAGCTACTGGGGGGCTGAGGTAAGAGGATTGCTTAAACCCAGGAGTTCAAGGAGGCAGTGACTGTGGTTGTGCTACCACACTCCAACCTGGGTAACAGATCAAGACCCTATCTCTAAAAATAAAAATAGAAGTCCCAGGCTAGATTAAATAGTGAAGAAACCCAGCAAAATTCGGAAGAGGTGGCCATTTCCTCAAGGTAGCAATCCAAGACATAAAGATTGTGGGAAAGATATCATCAAAAGAAACCAAGAAAGCTCCAATGATGAGATCTATGAAATGGCTGACAGACAATTCAGAATCATCCTGTTAAGGAAGGTCAGAGAACTATAAGAAAATAGGGGTAGAACATGGAATAAAACTTGAAAAGGGATTTATGAAGAATATGAGAAATCTGACAAACAAATAGCACCAACTTAAAAAGCAGAAACTCTAGAGATAAAGAATACGGTAGCGGAACTAAAAAAATAAAAAGAATCAATAAAAAGCTTCAGCGGCAGACCTGATCAAGCAAAAGAAAGTCAGTGAACTTGAAGACAGGACATTGGAAATTTTCTAGAGGAGCTAAAGGAAAAAAAATAGAAAGAATGAAGAAGGCCTGGGGGGGTTACAGAACACCCCTAAGAGAACCGGCTTATGTAAAGTAGGAATTCTTGAAGGAGAAGAGAAATAAGGCAGCAGGTGCCCTGTGGGTCAAAGTTGAAGCAGCTGGCAGGCTAAGTCTAGGATTTCAATACTTAGGACAAGTTGTCCTTAACCTTGTGTTGTCAGAGATGTTAGTGGAAATGCAGGTGGAAAGACAGCAAAACAATGATTAAGCATTTGTGAAGATCATTTGTCAGGGGCACAAACTGTGTCCCAAGCCTGTAAAAAGACAAAAAGTAAAGTACATGGGGTACTTATTCTAAAAGACAAACTTTCTTTTCATTGGTAAAATAAAGCACACATTTTCAAAGACAAATCTTCTACCTTTGCTTTATCTATCTCTAATATGCTACTTAGTTTTTCTCCTGAGGGATTAAAAGGAAGCTTTCTGCGGTTTGAAGTGAAGTTATACAAAGGGGGCAAAAATTTAAACAAAACTTAGGGGAAAATAAAGTAAGAGTATGTTGTTTGATTGTTCTATCTGGCAGGCCTGTGATTAGTGATATCAGGGGGTGTGTGGAGGGGTGTGGAGGGGTGTGGCTGGTGAGCTGCAATCACAGCTTTCTATCCGGTGTTGACGCAGGTGTCAAAAGCCAGCTGACAAGTTTGATGTGTTGGGCAATTCTTGTGATAACTTAGTTCAAGTTTCTGCTCTTAGGCAAACACCTATGTGAAAAACAGACAGTATGCCCGCTAGCTGGAGCAGTGGGAGACTAATGGATTTTGCTTTATGTGCTATTTGCTGCATCCCTGCAGACAGTCAGGATGGGGTGGTACAGGGTAGTATATATGTTCTTATTCAGAGACTCACCAGTGACAAATTCTCTGCTTTATACAGTTAACAGTGGTTTGATGCAATCCTGAAAATAAATGTTAGGCTAAGTGATGTCTTTATGGAAGAATATAAAAGGTAAACAACTTTCCTTAAATTAAATCTTAATGGTGATAACCTGATTTTGTGAGAGCAAAGGGAAATCCTATGGAATTCTGAAAGAAACTGACATATGGGCCACTTAAAAATTAAAACTTGTAATAAAGGAATAATGAATTGTTGGGGTTTTGAAGGTTTTTTTTTTTTTTTTGCAATTTTTGGCCGGGGCTGGGTTTGAACCCACTACCTCCAGCATAGGGGGCTGGTGCCCTACCCCTTTGAGCCATAGGCACGGCCTGCTTTGGAGGTTTTTTAAGAATAAATAAGTGTGATGCCTACAATGCTTTGAAAATTCTCTATTAATTGGATAACAATCAAGGTAATTACATTATGAGGATTTTCAAAGTATTGTTAAGTTTCACATTTATTCACACAAAAAACCGCAAAGCCCCAATAATTTATTATTCCTCTATCACAAAGAGACTTGGTGAGTTTCATTTCTTTCTGTTCTCCAAGAGCTTTAAACTGAAATGAGAATCAGGCCGGGCACAGTGGCCCATGCCTGCAATCCTAGCACTCTGGGAGGCCAAGGTAGGCTGATCACTTGAGCTCAGGAGTTTGAGACCACCCTGAGCAAGAGGTGAGACCCCCCCCTGCCCCCATCGCTACTAAAAAAAAAAAAAAAAAAAATGAAAAAAATGAGGCAAGAGGATCACTTGAGCCCAAGAGTTTGAGGTTGCTGTGAGCCATGACACCATGTCACTCTACTGACGGCAATAAAGTGAGACTCTGCTTCCAAAAAAAAAAAAAGTAATAAATAAATAAATAGAAATGGTAATAAATCAAATCAACATTTAGAAAAAAAGTCAGATATGAAACTCTATGGCAAAACTGGGGATAATACAGCAATATCTACATTCTTGAATCTCCTTTCAAACACAACAGTTGCTTTTATAGAAAATGTTTTTCTCTTACTGACCCACTTGCCCCTAAAGAAAGCAGACAGAGTCAAATTACCTTCCACTTAAATTAGTAAATATGAATATATGATTTTTTTTGTTTCATGTATTCAATAGAATATCCTAAGCAATGCATTGGTCACCAAGAAAAGCATAATTTTAAAATAAAGTGTAGCCTCAATCAAACTTTAAAACAGGAAAAAGCACAATTCAATATTGTGCCACATTTTTTACTAGAATTAATTAGGGGACACATGAAGATAATTTCAGTGGGTTTGGTTAAGAGACACCGTATCAAGCTTTTCCGAGAATGTGTTTTGACAACCGCTATTCCACTTGAGTTTTAAACTCATATGTAATACAAAGAGAATGAAATCCGTATGTGTCTGATTCAACTCATCAAAACGCACTGCTATAGGGAGCTCTTGAAGTTGGAGCAGCTTCTAAACCATATTTTACCCTTAGTAAACAGAACTCAAAGACAGAATCGGCTTATGTTTAACTATATAATGATTTTCAAGCTATCTGAGGAATTTCACTGTACTTATAGGCCCTGACATGTATTTGTATGACACCTCTTGAAAACGGGTAACAATACAAAATGTTTAGTCAACTCTTGGTTGTTCTTTCTGGCCATTGCCTTCTGCCTCCATTGTTTTTCAAAAGAAACAGAAAGAATTAGGTTTGCAAAGAGAAATGCACTGAGTCCTACAGGATTATAATACATGCTATTACTTTTCTCTCTAATTCTCCCGTAAACAATAATGCAAGTCAGCAGTGGACTGGAGTAACTCTCATTTGTAGCTGTTGGTCCGATTTTTTGGTTCGGGGTATTTTGGTCAGAGCTTGCTGTCTGTCTGTAGTTACTCGGCTGGAGTGTTAGCTCCCCAAAGGTATTGACTGTGTTCCTCAATGTTGCATTCGCACAGCTGGCACAACACCTGGCAGGTATTGTCACCCTGCCCGTTGTTCCTCGTTCCTCAGGAGAGTGCAAGCGGGTCCTACAATCAATTTATTTTAAGTAGGCATTGTTGGGGGTTAAATAGAAAAGTAATAGTAAATCCGATAGTGGGTTTTGCAGAAGATTT
This sequence comes from Galagoides demidoff, assembly GCA_963574575.1. Lineage (NCBI taxonomy): Eukaryota > Metazoa > Chordata > Mammalia > Primates > Galagidae > Galagoides > Galagoides demidoff. The sequence continues at coordinate 8,708 of CAUYQV010054546.1, forward strand.
AAAATATTTTAACCACTCAGGTCATTATATCATCAAAAATTCTCCAATCTTTCAAAACTGCTGTAGGTATTACAACCAAAATGGACTTCAGGAAAGTTACCAAATGGAAATCACTGGATATTGTTACAGGGGCATAAATAACATTCCATGCTGCCCCCTGAAGGCGGCTTCTCCTGAGAGTTTCTAGGACCAGGGCTCTCTCTGTTGTTTCTTTTCTTTTCTTTTGAAAGTTTATTTTTTAGAGACAGTCTCACTTCATTGCCCTCAGTAGAGTGCTGTTACGTCACAGCTCACAGCAACTTCCAACTCCTGGGCTTAGCGATTCTCTTGCCTCAGCCTCCTGAGTAGCTAGGACTATAGGCGCCTGCCACAATGCCCAGCTATTTTTTTGTTGCAGTTTGGCCAGGGCCGGGTTTGAACCCACCACTCTTGGTATATGGGGCCAGCGCCCTACCCACTGAGCCACAGGTGCCACCCTGTCTGCTGTTTCTTAAGCTGCTCTGTTGAATTCAGCTCCAAGACAGTCAGCTGTCTCCTAGTGTGTGGAGCATTTAAACAAGGTCTTCATCAAATATAGATTTACCAGGTTGGTCTTTTTTCCTTGGTACACTTATTTGACAGGTAATCCCACAATTATTTTCCAGTCCCTTCTAAAGGAGATTTTTGTCATTGATTTTCTCCCAGCAGGGCTTAAGGTAGCAATAAGACATAGAAAAAAACCCAAAAAAACCAAGTATCTAAGGTTAGATACAACTCCTTCTATCATCCCTTGACAGCCACACCAACACCTCCTCCTGCATCTCTAACCCCGCGCCCACAACTAATTAAGCTGCTTTCCCTCTCTACAATTACATTATTTCACAGATGTATGTTGCAATGTGTATCCTTTGAGTTTGGCATTTTTCACCCTTCCTAATTTCCTTGAAGTTCATCCAAGTTGTTACCTGCGTTAATGGTTTTGAACTTTCATTGCTGAGTAGTTTTTCATGGTATCCATGTATCGCGGTGGTTTATTTAGCCATTCACTGAGTACAGGACATTTGGTTAATTTCCAGTTTGGGGCCAAGCTCAACTGCAATCCTTTGGGAGGCCAAGGCTGAGGTGGGAGGATCACTTGAGGTCAGGAATTTGAAACTCCTGGGCAATAGTGAGATTTGGTTTCTAAAAAAAAAAAGAAAAATTAGCTGGGCATGGTGACATGTACCTATATCCCGGCTACTCCCGGCTACTCGGGAGGGAGGCTGAGGCAGGAGATTCACCTGAGCCCAGGAGTTCTAGGTGGCAGTGAGTTATGACGATGCCACGGCGCTCTAACTGGGGCAACAGAGCAAGACCCTATCTTAGAAAAACCTCAAAATTTTCCAATTTGGAGCTATACTGAATAAAACCTCCATAGTCATTTATTACATGAAGGTTTCTTCATGTAAATAAGCTTTCGTATCTCCAGGATGAATGTTGACGCGTGCAATTGCCAGGTTGTAGAACAATTCTGTGCTTAATTTATAGAACACCGCAAACTGACTTCCCAAGTGGCTGTGACATTTAATGTTTCTACCAGCAAACTCTGAGGGATCCTGCTGTTCTGCATACTCACCAACATTTTGTGTTACCATTATTTTTTATGTTAGCCTTTTGGAGAGTCGTGTAGTAATATCTTGTTATGGTTTTGATTTGCATTTCTTCAGTGACTAAGGATATTGCACACCGTTTTGTGTGCTTCTTTTTCAAATGTCTGTTCATGTCTTTTGTCTATTGCATTTTTTACGTGTTAATTTTGAGAATTCCCTTTTTTAACATAAAATCTGTTGTGTTTTTTTCCATTTTTTAAAAAAAATTCAGGTTAATATATGAGGGTACAGATAGGTTCCACTGTTTGCATTTGTTAGATAGAGTCTGAGTTGGAGCTGTGCCCCTCACCCAGGAGGTGTGCCATGTACCCTTACATTGTACCCAGAATTCTTTTTTTTTTTTTTGCAGTTTTTGGCCAGGGCTGGGTTTGAACCCCCTACCTCCTCTCTACTCCTTTGAGCCACAGGTACAGCCCACCCAGAATTCTTTATATAGTCTAGTTACAAGTCCTTTGCTGGATGTGTGATTTGCAAACATTTTCTTCCAGTGGGTAATTTTTATTTTCATCTTTATAACAGGGTCATTGACAGAGTTCTTAATAATTCAACATTTTTCTTTAATAAATTACACCTTTTTTTTTTTTTTTTACCTTTTTAACAGCAGTGACTTTAATATTGCATTCAGATCTCTCGATGAAAACAGCCCCAGTAACCAAGTTGTCAAAGCCAGGCTCACTGACCAGCCACCCGGAGGTCCTGGCCCCACTCCACCACATCCAGGCCAGCAGCTCCCACTCATGGTGGAACGGACCTACTACTACCAGGATGAGCGTCCCACCACTTGCAATGAGTTACACTTTCTTTTTTTTTGAGACGGAGCCTCAAGCTATCCCCCTGGGTAGAGTGCCATGGCATCACAGCTCATAGCAACCTCCAACTCCTGGGCTCAAGCGAGTCTCCTGCCTCCGCCTCCCAAGTAGCTGGGACCACAGGC
>CAUYQV010054549.1:0-26478 GCA_963574575.1 Galagoides demidoff
TGGTCCCAGCTACTTGGGAGGCGGAGGCAGGAGACTCGCTTGAGCCCAGGAGTTGGAGGTTGCTGTGAGCTGTGATGCCATGGCACTCTACCCAGGGGGATAGCTTGAGGCTCTGTCTCAAAAAAATAAATAAATAAATAAATAAAGTTGGTATTTTGACCTCATCTCATGAATCACTGATGTTCTTAAAGGCATCTGGAATGGTGGAATGGTGAATACTTTCCAGAAGGTTTTTGATATACTTTGCCCAGATTCATCAAGGAAATCACTTTTGATGGCAGCTAGAGTCTTATTATTATTTAAGGAAATTTGTTTCTTAAATAATAAGATTTGATTGTTAAAATGACTTCTAGATCCATAGGCTACAAAATAGATGTTGTGTACTGAAAACAATATTCATCTCCTTGAACATTTCTGTAAGATCTCATAGTTGTTTAGATATTATACATCATCAATAATCAGTAATATTTTGAAAGGAATCCTCTTTACTGAGCAGTGGATCTCAACAATAGACTTAAAATATTCAGTAATCCATGCTGTAAACTGATGTGTCATCCTCAGGCTTCATTGCTCCACTTATAGCGCATAGGCAGTAGATTTGCTATAATTATTAAGAGCCATAAGAATTTTTATTCTTTGCCCCTAGGAATTTTTGAATAGTAAAAGAGCATTGGCTTCAACTTCAAGTCAACAGCTGCATTAGCCCCAGAGCATCAGCCTTTCCTTTGACACTTAGAATCCAGACACTGACTTTTCTTCTCTAACTATGAAAATCCAAGATGGCATCTTCTTCTAATAGAAGACTGTTTTGTCTACATTGAAAATCTGTTATTTAGTGTAGATTCCTCAATGCTCTTAGCTACATCTTCTAGATAACTTGCTGCAGCTTCTCCATCAGACTTGCTGCTTCACCTTGCACTCATGTTATGGAGATAGCTTCTCTCCTTACACCTCATGAACCAACCTCTGCTAGCTTCCAACTTTTCTTTTGTGGTTTCTTCACCACTCTCAAACTTCATAGAACTAACTTTGCTTTGGATTAGGCTTTGACTGAAGGGAATATTGTGGCTGATTTGATCTATTCAAGCCACTAAAATTTTTTCCATATTATGAAAAGGCTATTTCACTTTCTTATCACTCATATGTTCACTGGAGTAGCACTTTTAATTTAATTTTCTTCAAGAACTTTTCCTCTGCATTCACCACGTGGCTAAGTGTTTGGTGCAAGAGACCTAGCTTTCACCCTATCTTGGCTCTTGATAGGGCTTTCTCATAAAGTTTAATCATTTCTAGCTTTTGTCTTAAATGGGAAATGTGCAAATTTTCCTTTTACTTAAACACTTAGAGGTCATTGTAGAATTATTAATTAGCTTAATTCAATATTGTTGTATCTCAAAGAATATGGAGGCCCAAGGAGAGGGAGAAGAATAGGGAAACAGCTGGTTGATGGACCATTTATTGATACAATCAACATTTATTGGTTAATTTCACTGTCTTCTGTGGATGTACTTTATGATACCCCAAAACAATTACAACAGTAGTACTAAAGATGACTGAACACAGATCACCATAGCAGATATAGTAATAAATTTGAAATATTATGATCATAACCAAACTGTGACACAGACAAATGAAGTGAGCACATGCTATTGGAGAAATGGCACTAATTTAGACTTGCTCAATACAGAGTTGCCACAAACCTTCAATTTGTAAAGACTACAATATCTGTGAAGTGCAATGAAGTAAAGTATAATAAAATGAGATATTCCTGTATATTATAAATGGATACATTCTATATATATTAATACAATACATACATTTATATACATTTATGTGTATATATGTATATATATATATATATATGTTTTATTTATTTTTATATATATATATATATAGAGAGAGAGAGAGAGAGAGAGTTGTCTAGCACATGACTTAAGGGCCTAAGACAAAGTGATAATCAATATAGTGGTAAAGAATGCTGCCACTTAAAAGTCAGAGCAACCATACCTGACCATTGTCACCTTTCTCTTGCCTTAATATTCAGCTGAGCACTGCTAGAGATGTGTGTGTGCGCCTTATTGATTCTGTTTCTTTGGAGAACCCAGACTAATAGAGTATCTTTGTGCATTCAGTGGGCATATACCCATACAGAAGCATCCCCCAAGTCTTGTTGTGAGGCACAAGTTAGGAAGCATATAGAAAACAAATTTTTAAACTGAAAAAGCTTCATACACCTAGTAATTTGAGTTATTACTGACCTCTATGCAGAGAAAGAAAGGGAGAGAGAAAAGAATGGGCCTCTTTTACTTGAAGTAGGAATTATTTTGCAATTCACAAAGCACAATGGGGACCTTTTCTGACATTTGACTTTGGGGCCAAGAGATTTACCCTAAGCATCTGGGATCAGGAGAAGTGAGAGGAATGTAGCAAACAAAGCTTTGGTCTAATATTTCATTTTAACCAAAAATAACTTATATTTGTAAAGCATGTTAGCATTTACAAAGTACATTTCACAAAGTGCATCTCATTTTATCCTCCCAACTCTGTGAGGCAAGCATAATTTCCCCCATTTTACAGATAAAAAATTTGAATATAAGAGATTTTAGAATCTATCTGGTCTGAGGTCTCACAGCATTAAAACAGTGAGTCTGGAACTCTGCCAGGGTCTCTTAATCCTGATTGCATGCATTTCTTACTAGATTCACTAGCTCAACTTGGCCTGATCCATTTTGTGCATTTTTTTCCCTTTGCATCTTGGACCCAGCTGTAGCTCCCATATACTCCTGACCTTTTGGGGAAGCCGGTCAGGTTGAGAGGAAAAAGGAATTCTCAAGTTTTTCTCAAGATCCTAGTGCATAGTTTAAGTGCTGCCCAACATCTTGAAGAAAAAAGCAACAACCCAGACAAATAAACATCACATTTCATGTTTGGCTCATTTGCCTAGTGAAGCTAAAATTGCAATCCTGTATTTCAGAAGGAACACTAACCTAAGGAAATCAAAGTTTGAAGTCTTCACATGCTTTATGGGCTGCTCATAGGCCAGGGACTTAGGTAAATATACCCACTCCATCCCCATCCCAATCGATGGGACACTTATTTAGGTGCAAAGGTCATGAATTACAAGCCTGCAACTTTCTTCCTTCCTTGGGCACTAACTGGAGTCCTCAAGGTTGCATGAGAAAGGAGTAGTCTAATTTTGAAATCATCTCTTAGGGAAAACACAAAAGAGAGAGACAGCATATGGAAAATGTAGTGAAATTCCTTTAGTGAGACACTTTGTAGGGAGATAGGTAATTTACCAAATGCAGGATGTTTTTTGCAGCTGTCTGGTGCAGTGGAACACCATAGAGTAATTGATGCTGAATTACAGAGACTTTAATTATGAGACTGGATTTTCTGTAAGGCCACCTAGCTGACAAAACACAGTTGCATCTTCTTCAATGGGAATCAGGCTAGTTCACATTGGCTCAAATTTGCAAATGACTCTTCTCTTTCATTAGTAGCCCCAGGATGGAATAGAACTGGTGGTGAGATTTTAATGAACTTAAGTGATTAGGATCCTTCCATGGGGCCGTTGATAGTGCCAATAAACATTATCCCCCTTCATCAGACCAAAATAGGGACACTAGGTCCTTTTGGAATCATTCATCCATCCCCTTGATTGTCTTCCTAAAGATTTTCAGAAACAGAAGCAATGATGAATGTTCAGAGCTATTTTCCTTCCTTCTTTCCTTCCTTCCATGGAGGGTAAGAGCCATAAAACAGAAGACAGGAGAGTTGTGTAGCACATGACTTAAGGGCCTAAGACAAAGTGACAGTCAATACAGTGGTAAAGATGCTACCACTTAAAAGGTCAGAGCAACCTTATCTGACTGCTGTCACCTTTCTCTTGCCTTGATACTCAGCTGAGCACTGCTGGAAATCTCCCCTTGCCCTGGCAGCAAGTAATTGAGTGAGTCACTGACCCTGAACCTCTAAAACAAAAAGCATAGAGAATTCCTATAGACACTGTACTCTTGGCCATTAAGGTTTTCCCCCCATCTCTGGCTTTTGCTTTCCATGCTTCTAATTGTCCTTTTAAAAATAAGTGAATAAACAACTGCTTTTGTTTGTTAGAGGTTATTAATAGCTAATCATTAAAAACATGTAATTTTGCATACTTTATTTCGATTAGTCCTCAACAAATTGCAAGGAAATGGTGTTATTTCCATTTAACAGACAAGGAAACTGAGACACACAGAGCTTAAGAGATTTTTCCAAGTTCATACAGATAGTAAGTGTTATGGAGCCAGAACTTGACCCCATGTCTGGTCAGCTCCACAGATTGTTCCTTATCCTGAACTGCATTAGCTTCTTTGCTAATTAGTTTTAGTTTCTGGTGCTCTCTAAACACTGGCTCTGGTGTACACATAGGTCCTGGAGGTCACTGGACATGTATGTTAAATTTTGATTCATGTAATACCTGTGCAAATAGGTTTCTAATAGATATCAAAGTGTTGTGATCCCTCAGAGGGGCTTTGGTATTAGATATCCCAAGTTTAGAAAGTATTTGTTAACTCCATAGCTACATGGCCTTGAACAGATAATTTTTCCTCTTTGGACTGTAATGTCCTCATGTGTACATTGAGGATGGTAGTAATTTCTATCTCATAGGATTATTGTAAGGAATAAATTATACAATGCATGGAAACACCTTGCAAAATCTGGCACATCAGAAGTATTTCATAAATGGGGGTGGTGATGACAGAGATGAGGAAGAGAAGGAGCTTGGGGTCAATCTAAGGAAAAACAGGTGGGGAGAAAAGAAAGAGGTGCTTTTGTGTCTAAGAAGGGAGAGGAGGTGATTGCCTAGTGTATTAGCAGAATTATCCAGAGAATCAGAGCCATAGAATGAGAAAAGTAGAGTTAGAGATGTGAGAGAAAGAGAATAAGAGAGAGAGAGAATGAGAGAGAGAAAGGATAAGTTGTGTGTGATGGGGGGGGTGTGTGTGTGACATTTTAGGGAATTGCCTCATACACCTGTGAAGGCTGGCAAATCCAAAATCTGCAGAGGAGGGCATTAGAGTAGAACCCCAGGAACAAGTTGAGGTTGTGCTCAAGCACAAAGGCAGTTTGCTTGCAGAATGCTCTCTTCCTGGGGGAAGGTCCGTCTTTTTTCTTAAGACCTTCAACTAATTAGATGAGACTCACTCAGATTATGGATTACCCATATAATCTGCTTTACTCAAAGCCTGCTGATTTAAATGCTAATCTCATTTAAAAACTACCTCCACAGAAACATCCAGACTAGTGTTTGACCAAATATCTGAGTACTGGCCTGGTCAAGCTGACATAAAAGTAGCCATCACACTCAGCATTGGGTTCTTAGTTTAAATGTACTTGTCCAACCAGGGCCTCCAGGTCAAGGACCCAGACTTCCCATCTAAACAGAGATGAATAAATAATATGAGCAACCTGTCCTTACTATAATCAGATGCAGAAAGGGGGTTGGGGGAAGGTGCACAGGTTGTTTTTAAGGGCCCAGTGGCTGGTGTTTTCATGTCTTTTTACCCCTGCCTTTTCTCTCTGCACCCTTTAACAATGTCACAAAGAAACAAAGTAAAAGATAGTGGTGGGCAGTAAGTTGCAACCTGGAAGACTTACTACAAACGCTTTGGTCAACCAGCCACCAAGTCATAATAGAGAGACCAGCCACTGAGTCACAATAGAGAGACCAGCCCTCCCCATTTACCCTCACCCCCATTTCTATTTGCCCCCGAAGAAATGTTCTGGAGTAGAGGGGCTGCAGCTCCTGGGGAAACTCCTTTATCCCTGGGAATTCCAGGCCCTCCTAATCAGAGGATATAGTATCACAATGAAAAGAAAACTTGACAGGCTGAAATGATGGTCTAACTCTAACAAAATGCACCTTAACATAAGTAAATGCACTATCTTTTATTTAGGTCAAAACCAAAATAACACAAAATAAAACACCTACCAGGAATGATTCAAGGAGACCTTTCAGTTTAAAATTCGTGTCTAGCTAACATTCCCCAGTGAAACCATTATCAACTTTTCCACTAAAAGACTCATGGAAACATAGACAAAGATGAAAATTTATAACATCGAAACTAAAACTGATGGACCACCTAATGACAGCAAGAGGGGGCCTCTGCTTTTGAAGAGGCAAGCAGAATTGGAATTTTTTAAAAAGCCTTCCCAGGTCTAACCTTACACTATGCAGAAGGTTTGCCTGCCTGTGGCAGAGTTGCTAATGTTCACTGATGCCTGTGCTTTCCTCTGCTTCCTGGGCCCACAAAGAGGTGGCATCATACAGCTTCCCTCTCAGCTGGGTATAGGGCATTAGAGTAGAATCCTAGGAACAAGTTGGGATTGTGCTCAAGATATTTTCTCAGAAAATATGAGCACTAGTGATGGGAGCTGGTTCCAGGGATGGACCATAAAAGTTTCCTCCATATTCCTTCTCTATCCTCAGACCAAATGGAGATGGTCCCAAAGACATAGAGGATGGTGGAGGAACAGATAGAAGAAGCCCAGGTCCCTCTAGGAGTAAGTGGACCAGGGCCCAACCCCTGCCCACTCCCAACACCAACATGCACTGGAGTGAGAAATGCTCTTTGACTACATTAAAACACTGGGGTTTGGGAGTTATTTGGTATAGAATATAGTCTGCCCTGATAGACTCATAAAGTGGTGGTGAACTAAGTCTGCATGGCAATTTTTTTTCCTTTTGAGACAGAGTCTCACTATGTTGCCCTCGGTAGAGTGCTGTGGCATCACATCACAGCAACCTCAAACTCGTGGGCTTAAGCGATTCTCTTGCCTCAGCCTCCCAAGTAGCTGGGACTACAGGCATGCCACAACACCTATTTTTTTTTTTTTTATTATTGTTTTCGTCGTTTAGCAGGCTCTGGCCAGCTTCAAACCCACCAGCCCCAGTGCATGTGGCTGGCACCCTAACCACTGAACTATGGGTGCCAGGCCACACATAGTATGTTATGTCTGTCATTCTGTGCCTCCTAATAGATGCTATTAGTACACATAAGAAAAGGGTCAAGCTGGAGTCAGCAATGGGGAAGGAAATACCTAGGTAGTTGTACATAATGCTAATTGTAATTTTCCATTTATTCATTCATTTAGCAAATACTTATTCTGTATTCACTATGTGCTAAGTATTGGGGACTCAGAAATAAACAAAATATACAAGTATTCCCCACCTTTGTACAATTGACAGTCCAGTGCAATATGCCAAATGTGAAACAAGTAATTATTAGCATGAATGTTATGAACATTAGGGACCAGAGAATGACAGATCTATCAGGTCTTGCAAACTTTCTATCGCATTGCCATATCCAAATAATTTATGCAACCACCGTTTTTGTCACTCTGCTTTTCTATCTCTGGAGCCACAAGAAAATTTCCAGAAATCATTTGATATTTTTATTAGAGTGCAAAAATATAATACCTCTAAGTAATATAAATAAAACTCAAGAAAATAAAATAACATTAATAAAAGAGAGATGGGGAGGGTAATTGGTGGGATCACACCTATGATGCATTTTACAAGGGTACATGTTAAATCTGCTAAGTGTAGAATATAAATGTCTTAACACGATAACTAAGAAAATGTGGTGAAGGCTATGTTAGCCAGTTTCATGAAAGTATTTCAAGTTGTATATAAAACCAGCATATTGTACCCCATAATTGTATTAATGTACATAGCTATGATTTAATAAAAAATAAAAAAAAGTGAAATGGATGATACGCATAAGTATCTGAAGGCAAATGTGTGTGTGTGTGAATCATGAGAATCTACTTCAGAGTTTAAAAAAGGAAAATCTTTATTGTAGAAAGTGGAGTCAAAATTTAAAAGACAAATTTCAGAAACAGTCCAAAGATTTAAAGGCAGAGAACAATGAGATGAAAGTGAAGGAGGCAGAAAGAAGACAATAGGCATTTTGCAATGAATTAGGAGGGGGCAAAGATGAAGACATTGTTAGAATTAGCAGTGTTAAATAGGAGCCACCCGAAGGTAATGTTGACTTAAAACATTCAGTGAAATACAAAACATATAAAACTAAAAAGTGGTTTTCAAAAATTTAGGAGAATTCAAGATGGTACCTATACTTTCAAACAATGGGATGGTAATAATCAAAGAACAAAAAAGTCCAAACGTGAAAATGAAGAAGTCATCACAAATGCACACATGCTGGATATTTATTTCCCTGGGTGCTCAGTGTGTGGCAGGTCTCTGACTTCTAGGACTGCAGCTGAGGGGCACACATCATCATTCTCCTGGCACCTGGGCCCAGACTTCAATCTTAGCTCAGCCAAGCAGGTGCTCCAACCTGGGACTTTGAAAGTTGAGGGAGTGACACAACGTGGAAGCATAGTTAAACATTATTTATGGGTCACTGCTGTGAGGTCAAGAGTCCAGCTCTACAGCAAAAGTAATAAGAAACAATGGAGTATGTGGCTTGGTGCCCATAGCTCAGTGGTTAGGGTGCTGGCCACATACATGCAGCTGCGGGGTTCAAACCTGGCCAGAGCCTGTTAAACAACAACAACAACTACAAAAAAAAAAAAAAAATAGCTGGACATTGTGATGGGCGCCTGTAGTCCCAGCTACTTGGGAGGCTAAGACAAGAGAATCACTTGAGTCTAAGAGTTTGAGGTTACTGTGAGCTGTGACACCAGGCATTCTACTGAGGGTGACATAGTGAGACTTTGTCTCAAACAAAAGAAAAAAAAGAAACAATGGTGTGTGAACATTCAGCAGCAAGGGGCCAGCTGCAGTAGACAGCCATGTTCCGTGCTGTGATCTTGGCTCTGACAAGCCTTCCAAAATACCAAGACTAGTTTTCTTTTTACAGACATCCTTTAGATACTTTCTTTTTCTGCTTATGTTGATAGATTGTCTTTTGCTGTGTGCAAACAAGAATTCAACGGCTATAGCCTAAAACAAAATGATGGCAGTAAATATAAATGTATCAGTTACAATAATAAAAGTAAATGGATTAAAAAATCCCTTTCAAAAGATAAAGAAGTCTCAGGTTGAGTTTCTAATTTTTAATGAAATTTGATTATAAGGAAGATATCAAAAACAAAATAGCTCAGAAAGAGGAAAAGCAAAAAGGCCGGTAAAGACATATCAGGTAAATGCAAATAAAAAAAAGCAAAGACAGAATTTTAACAAAAATTCAAGTCAAATTTAAGAAAAAAGATTAAATGGGATGCAGAGGTTACCGCTACATTTTCATTTTTAATCACATAAATTATTATTATAAGCCTAGATTATTATAAAAATTAAATCAATACAGAAATATATGAAAAATGTAAAGGTGCTCCCTTCTATTCTTCAACTAATACTCCATTACTAAAAGGTAACCTCTGTTAAGTATTTGTTGTGTGTAGTTCTAAACCTTTAGGTATGTGTATACCCACATATTCACATACCAATGTATGACTTTGGGGATTTTGCTAAGCCATAATAGTGGCCACATGATGTGTCATAGATGTGGCAGTTGAGATGCACTTTTGAGAGTTGGTGACAGCCTCCAGCCTCTGTACTGTCAAGCTGACTTCAGTGTTAGAGCCAAGGTCATGCTCTCCCTGGGTGGCAGCTGGCTAATCAGTGGGCAGAGAAGGGCTCCTACGGTCTGGCCATTTCTGTCTAGTGCAGGACTTGGCTCTGAGCAGAATTTGTACCAGATCTCCCTGCTCCACTGTTTGAGGCCTTCCCAGAGCTACAGCACAGTCCCACACTCTTCCTGCTCCAGCTCCCTTCCTTCCTCCTCTTCTTCCATGGTGTCACACCTACATCATGGTTTGAAGGTGCTTCCTGCCTACTCTAGATCTCCCTCTCCTTTGTCTTCCATGAGCATACCTCCAGCTAATCTTTTGCACATCTAACTTCATTTTGGCATCCAAAGGACACAAGAAAGTGGTTCACAAAACAAGGACTGAAAAGGGGTTTAAGACAGGATCACTCACTGCGCAGTAGATACAAGAGACCCTATGAGTGGTATGTGAGCCATGGATAGTCAGTGGCACCAAGTAATGGTCCAATAGCTAAAATTTTCACCAGTGGTGACTTGGAAAAAGATCCTAGGGAGAGGAACATCCTGGCATTTTGAAGAGTTGGGGGGGGGGGGGCAGAAACAGGCACATGAGGTCAATGGGTTGACTGATTTTCACAGAGTTTTTGAATGTTTACAGAAACACACCAAGCAACTGAGTGTGGTTAACAGTTAAAAACAGTTTGAGAAACAGAGACCTCTTTGATAAAGGCACTTGTCTCCTACAATAGAATAGATATAACTTGAGATATCATTGTTAAGGTCATAAAGCTTCAAAGGTGACTTAATGGCTCATTCAAGGCAGTTCTGAATGCCAAGGTTTGGGCCCATAAGGGGAAGACCTGAGAACCTGAATAATGTTTGGAGGCTTCTGAGTGGAGACCTCAGAGAATTGTGTCTCTGCAGACTTGCCTGAGCTCTCAGAGGCTGCAAAATGGTGCACTCTTTCCTATTAAGAGCTGGAAATTCCCCTGCCCTGCAGGAGCTGTCCTTATCCCTCTGGCTGTCATTCTAAGATGACCAGATTTTAACATTGGTAAAGGGGGACACCATTGACTGGGGGGGGGGGGTCTTAATTAAAAATTTGTTCTACGTGGAACAACAAAAATTTCCATAGAACACAAAAATAGTATTGTAATATATATATTTTTAATTTCAATGTAAGTACAATTTACAGATATAATACATTATAAAAAAATTATGTATAGGGCAGAGCCTGTGGCTCAAAGGAGTAGGGCACCATCCACCTGAGTGACCTTGTCCAGGAGGGGAGTAGGGAGTTTACATTAGCCTTTTCATTTCCAAATGAAGTTACATCAACCTCTTCATTCCCAAATGGAGTTACATTAACCTTTTCAGCAGCCAATATATTCCCTTCCCATTGTCCCACCATTCCCTAGCTTGCCATGCATTCTTTCCAAAAATCGGGACTTTTTAAAAATGGCGCAGGATGCGGGACAATGTGACAAATTGTTAAAAATCAGGACTGTCCCACCAAAAGCAGGACGTCTGGTCACCTTATGTCATTCGGATAACTGGGGGTAAATCTCAGCATAACCAGCTAGAAAAGTGCTGGGCCTGATAAGGGAACAAAGATCTGATGCTCCAAAGGAGCCAAAGCAGTAGCCATGAAATTGAACTTTTCAGATTCATGCTCAAGCGGAAGTGTTGTGCCCGAAATTCCCCAGGACTCCCCTAAAAGACTGTCTGAGACACACTCCGATGTAAAAGCACGAGGTGAGCTTTATTCAAGCCCGGGCCTGAACTCTCCTGGTGGGCACACCGAGGAAGAGCCCCAAACCTGGGGTGTGGAAGGTTTTTATAGGGTACAGAAAGCAAGAAGGGTGGGGTTAGGTATGAGTACACTTTTGATTGGTGGTTAGGGGTTTCTATGGTATGGGTAGGATTTGGATTGGTACGGGCTGAGGGGTGGGGGATTGCCCAGTGACTATGTAGTGGTCTGACTAGGTAGTACAGACTGATTGGATAGCCCGGCCGCGTGATTAAGGGGAATACCTGAATTTCAAGGAAACTGAAACTTATTGCCTAAAATGGCAATGTTGCCTAAGGTGGCAGCCGGGGACTTATTGCCTAAAATGGTGTTAGCCTGGTTCTCTCAGACGTAAGACTGGATAAATAAGGGTTCGTGGACTTAGAATACTCCCTTGGGAAATAAGATTCCCTATTAAGGAGTCCAGAAAATGGGACAAACCACCTACTAGAGTGGGTCTTAGAAGCCTAGAGAAGAAGATGGCCCATCTTGAGCAAAGTTGAAATTGCTGTGGTGGTAGATAGCAGATATGAGGATGCAAACCAAATATGCATTCACCACTGAGGGTGGGGAGTGAAGGTCTCAGTGAGTGGAGCTGTGAGTGCTGTGCTTGGTCAAGCCCTTTGCCCAGGAAAAGTGGCCTGGGGTGAGATTATACACAGACACACGGGCAGTGGCAAATAGCCTGGCTGTTTGTCAAAGGCTAAGCAAGGAAAATGACTGGGGATGATTGAAAACATGAAGGTCTGGGGCAGGGGCATGTGGATGGACACATGGACATGAACACACTGAAAATGTCTGTGTCACCTATAAGTATCCCCCAGACAGCATCCACTTGAGAAGAGGACATGGCCTACAACCATGGGATTCACTGGTTGTGCTGTACACTGCAGGCCAGATGGAATGTTGCCTGGCCTGCTAAAGGTATAGCTGAAGTGTGTAAGCAAAATTCTTCAAAGACATAGTGCCACCCTCCAGGAAGCTCGATGTGCACCAAATCAGAGACCTCTATGGCGCTGTGTGCCCAGTGGGGAGGATTCTATAGGTCAGAGAAACAAGAGGTAGAATCCGGGTGGATCCACTGCGATGGTCCATTGGGAGACTTTGTGCTTCCCATCCTTACAACTCTTGGCTCTGCAGGATTAAAGAACACTCTTGCCTGGCAGTGAGCAAAGGTCTGACTGCACTACAAGCTATGACTTCCACCTGCTAATTTTGGACTCTTTATGTCCAGATACAGCAGCTGAGAAGCAGCATCCCTGCCTGGCAAGGTAACTGACCCCAAGCAGCAGGCAGTGTCACACAGTGAGACTAGGGAGGGTGCAGGAAGAACCCAGGTGTGTGTTCCACCTCAGTGTCACTCACCCAGTGGTGCCTGTGAGTGGAAAAGTCTGAGAGGGATGTGGTTCCTAGGGGCTCAGACTCCTTGCAAATGAGGGCTTGGATCACATGATCAGGAAAGTCCATTGGGCCAACGTGACAGTCAGCAATGGAGCAGAGAGTGTAAGGGGGAGATGACGAATGCCATCTGAAGTCCTGTACCAACTGCAGTAGGGGAGTCTAATAATCTTCTCAGGATTCTCTCCGGAAGAGAAGCTCCAGAGAACCATAGCATATCTGCTATCGTAATCTTTTGAGAGAAATGAATCTCAGAGGCTCAAGGGGTGGCCAGTAGCAACCATGCGTATAAGCTGTTCAAGACTTCAAGACAGAACCTTCCATGAGGAGTATAGCTACCCTCTAGCTCCAGTAGCCTTCAAGCTCCGGCCCCACTCTCCACTCCCCTACCCCTCCAAGTTCTCAGCTGGTGAATGAATACAGAGAGGGTGCTAGGACCTGGTCTTTGCTGCCCAGTGTAGGATTCTTTTATAGGCATTCTTTGCCCCAGTGCTCCCCACTGGGCTGGTGGCCAACAATTCCCTACACTGCACCCCAGCCTGCAGCCTGCAATACTTCCTGCCCATCCTCCTTCCTTCCCCCTCTCCCTTCACAGGTGCACAACTGCATTCTGATCTAAACACTGTCTCCTCCTGCTGTCTTTCTCTGCCTTTCACAGGCACTATCTCCAGCAAATACCTCGCGATTCTTAACTCTACCCTGTCTGGGCATTCTGCTTCCCAGAGGACACAAACTGATTTTATACACACACTCACATGCACACACACACACACATTCCAACTTGGGTTTATGTCCACTTAAAATACTATCTTAAATATCATTGGGTATTTTGGGCATATGGAGTTATCTCATTTTTGTTTTTAGTATTTCCACATAACTTTTTTAGAACAGATATGTCATAATATACTTTACCATTCCTCGTGCCAATTCTAATTTTCTGGTTTTGATTTTATTAAATATTTTCCTATCTTATTTGTCTCCTGACTTCTTTAAATTCTAACTTTACTTGTTTTAATTTTGCTTATTTAATAACTGAAGCATTTGATTCTAAGGATTTTCTTCAGAGCAAAACTTGGCTGCGGGTTGATTCTAAGCCTTTATTCTTATAAACAGTGATACAACAAACATTTTTCTGTGCACATGTCCAAATTTTTTTAAGAGACATGCATCTACAACTAAAATTATTGAATCAAAGGACATGCACATTTTAAAAATTGTGATAAATAACAGCCAAATTGCCTTCCTCCCAAAAAGCTGGACTAATTTATACTCCTAGAATAATTTTCCTCAGCAAAAGATTATTGACATTGAAGATATAACACTCAAGACCTCTTATGTGCTAAAAACTGTTGCACTGAAACATGAAGCAGAATGAAAACTATAATTATAAGGAAAAACTTAAGTCTTAAATTTAATAATGTAAGTAACCAATTTGGAAAAAACAAAAACAAAAATATAGAGAGCTAAGTCTTGGCTGGGCATGGTGACTCATGCCTGTAATCCTAGCCCTTTGGGAGGCTAAGGCAAGAGGATTGCTTGAGTCTAAGAGTTTAAGATCAGCCTAGATGACATAGTGACACCCGCGTCTCCACAAAACGTGAAAAAATTAGACAGGTGTGGTTGTGTGCAACTTGTAGTCTCAGCTATTTGCTAAGTTTGAGGCAGGAGGGTCACATGCCAGGATTTCAAGGTTACAGCGAGCTATGATTGAGCCATTGCACTTTAAAAAAAAAAATTCTCATAAAGGTCTTAGATCCAGAGACTTTGATTTCTTTCTAACATTCTAAGACAGAAACATGTTTATATTAGTCGACTTGTTTTGGCACTTAGCAAGAGATTTTAAAATCTTGCAAATTCATCTATGAATCCAAGATATCCTAAAATAGGGCACAGAGGGCTCAGCCAAACATCACCTACTAAAACAGTGGTAAAAGTCCCAAAGATGATACGAACAAGTAAAATCTAAAACCATGTTACATATTTAAAATACATCATGTCTCAGTAAAGCTTATCTTAGAAATGAAAAGAACAAGCTTTCAATGTTGGGTAATACACTGATATAATTTACTATGTGAACAAATCATCGATAGATCAAAGAGAAACTATTGTCTTAATAGATACTCCAAAATCAAATAAATTCAAAATCTCTTTTTGTTTATATATTTTTAAAAACCTCTCAGGAATCTATGAAGAGAAAGATATTTCCTTAATAAATGAATGTTTGTCTTACACCAATAGCGCACTTGATTACAACATCTTAGACAGAGCCTCATGAGCTTCAGAAACAACATTAAGGATGCCTGCTAGTGCCACTGTTGCTTGTCACCGGCTGCTCTGAAAAACCTCAGCTAATTAATTAAGGCAAGATGTACAAATACTAATAAAAAGGACTAAAATATGATTGTGTGCTCACTAAATTCCAGACACTGCACCAAGTGATACAGGATTCCACCACTCAGGGCTAGACAGGGAGCCCCCCATTCTCTAGGTCCAGGTGAGCTCAGAGGTTGGACCCCCATTTCCAGGCACAAGCAGACTGCCTTCTTCAGGACACACCCTCTGGGTTCTGATAAGATCAGGAACAAAGCAGCCTGTGATCATTTTTGTTTGAGAGGTTCCATTGGGTAGGACCACACCCCCTAATCCCTTCTCAGGGACAAAGACTGTAAAGGACATGATAACTACATTCATTCATTTGTTAATGCTCTCATTTCCACCTACCAACTGCCAGCCAAGTGTAATGCTCTAGGCCTAATACCCTTAGATAAAAGAGCCCAGGTGGAGACTCCTGAGGGAGTTCTTCAGTTCTTTCCCCTTCCAAGAAGCTCTGGTGCTTTTTACTTTTTCTGTATTCCTTTCTAACTTCTAATAAAAGTCCTATCCTACCACTGATCTGTGGTTTGTGGGTTCCTCCTTTGAATCCCCGAGACCAAGCACCTACTGAAGAGCGAATTCCGGTATCACAAGCACTATACTCAAAGTGCACCAAGCACTTGTCAGTTTCACTTACCGTACTTCGCTGTGTATAAGGCACACTTCTTTTTCCAAATTTTTAAGGAAAAAATAAGGACATACATTATCCATGGGTAGTACTCATTTCATAGCTATATAAACGTTTTTAATTCTTTTATTTGTGCGCTTGCATTAAAAGTGTAACTCTGGGGAACAATAACAATATCCATATGAGAAATAATACCCTGAAATGTGGTAATCGGTTTTGTTGCGTTTATGACAAACCTGCAATGAAAGTGTTTTTGGCCAGCTCAGGGTCTCTAATTTCTCAGCTCAGGGTCTGTATTTCTCTTCTTATCCTTTACTCAGGAACTATCAATCTAGCTGATATTTTTACAAAAATTAGTGGTAAATCCCTTCGAAAACATTGAAACATTTTTTCATACAGTGCAAGGTTTAAGCTTTGAATTTGTATGAAAAAATTAAAATGAAAGTTGGTTTTTTTTTCCTTCCTGAATGTTTGGGCCAAAAATCGTGGGTGCATATATACATAGTAACACATTATATATGGTAAAAAAAACAGGTGAGTCACTCTGTAACCCTGTGGAATGGTGTCATTCTTGTGCCCACTTTACAGATAAAGCAATAAGTTACCAAAGGGTTAATTAACTTGCTAAGATAGCTAATGGCAGTAAATAGCAAGGACACAGTTATTGTAATTTTCAAATGTCACAATTGCTTTCCTAGAAACTAAGAATGAGCTGAAAATCATTTTAAAAGTACTGCTGGCAACAAAGTATCCTCTCCCCCAACCCTCTCAATCTTCTCTAGGATGCTACAAGAGCCATCAGGCAAGGCAGATGTTTAATTTAGTCCCGGCAAGAGGGCAAGATGTCTGCCTTCTCCATTTACTCATCTTAATCCTTAATCGCCACTGTCCTCCCCAACCAGTCTGTCTCATTTACTTTGCTCCCATTTGCAATCAAGAGTTGAGCTCCAAAGACATCTGGAGTCTTAAAACCCTGTAATGATAAGCAGAAGCAAACAAAAGCAAAACAAAAATCCTTTGGAAATCTCTGGCCATAGCTGATGTGCATCTGTAAGGCCCTGAAAGCTCCATTCTGAGGCTTGATAACAGGAGGGGAGCAGGGTTGGCAGAGGTACATCCTACTTTAAGACCCAGACTCATATTTCAGTACTGATTGTGGCTGCCAGTCGGCCAGGCCCTGGATCACAGCACCAACAACTGCAAGCATCTGAGAGCCAGGCCCAGGGCCTGGTGGCCCGCCTGAGAGGGAGGCCTGGTAGGCCGGCTTAGATAGGGCTCAGGGCAAACTGGGGCATCACAAGGACTCCGGACATCTGCAGAGGCAGCAGCAGTGGGCAAGGGGCAGAAGGAATAAAGGGATGAGCACAGTAATAAAGCTGACCCTGCCAGGACAAATAGTGCCATCCTGAGGGCATCCAACCTGGCCCACTATAATGATTCTTGGCTGTTTGGGAAACAGCATGTCAGAGTGAATAAAACATGGCACCAAGATCAAAAATACCTGCATTCAGGCCCTTGCCAGGCCATGACTAGCTGGGTGTCTTTTAAGGGACCCCTTTATCTTTCTCAGTCTATATGCTGTGTCAAATGGTTGTTAAATTAATATATTAACTTCAATTTTCCAGTGGGGGTCTGAGGGCCTGATGGTGGTCTGGGGTCTCAAACGTGGTGTTGATGAGTCTTTGTTGGTGGAGTTGCCTGGCCTGCCCTGTGGAGGACATCACCTAAACCACAGATTCTGCATTCAACGTAGTGGGCGTTTCAGAACAGTATAATTTCACGTACATGTACTGTTTCCTATAAAAAGAGTACTGTCATTAATATGTTACAGAAATATTAGGAGGCTTTCTGGTTTCTAATTTTTTAAATAATAAACATGCATTAAAATGAAAAAATATATAATTAAATCTATAAAATGGAAATGGCCATTCCTTCCCTATTTCACAAGGTTGTCATAAGTATTTAAAAAGTAAAATACGATAGTGCTTTGTAAATAGCAAAGGTTGTACAAAGGTGAGAGGCTTATTCTCATCACACTGATGGGTCTTACAATCACCTCTCCTTCCTCCCTTCCCCACCAGCAGAACGGGCATAATGTCGCCTTTCTCAGATTGTCCTCGTTAGGGCTATGGTATGTGTGGAGCACACGTAAGGCGATTAGGCATGACCACTAGCCAGGCGCCAGGGGCTCAGACCCCCATTGCTCCTGATCCTCCCACATCACCTTTCCATTCCTCCCACAACCTAAAGGCATCTGTAAGCGGACCAGTTCTGATGCTGGAAACTGGCTCTTCCCGCTCCCGCTTTCCCTTCCCCTCTTAAATATCTTTCCATCTCCCTACATGTGTTTCCAACCTAGGAAAGAAGGTGCTGCACCTTCTATGTTTGGGTTGTGTGAGCCCTGTTGTGCTCACAGGCAGGATAGGAGGAGTCCTTAAAAGGAATAGGGGTCACTCACCCATTGGCCCTGTCCTGAGGGGTGTTTTCCCATCTCCTCATCGTGAGCCACGACTGCACCTTCCACATTTCCCCTACCCCTTCCAAAACAATCCTGAGAACATGTTGTCAGATAATTGCCTCAGAAAGCCCCTTCCCCCCAAAGCCCCTTCCTACTCTTAAAGTTACAACCCAAGCACAGGGAGTGCTTTACCTCATCACTCTGTTCCAATTACCCTTTGCCCACCACTAAGGACTCTTTCCGCTGGAGCAATGACTCCTAATTGGTTATCCCACCATCCCATCACCATTCTAAAACTTCCCTATATAAGGGTACTGTTTCTTCTCTCTCTCTCCCTCTCTCCCCCTCTCTCCCCTTCTCCCTCTCTCTCCCTCTCTTCCCCCTCTCCCTCTCTCCCTCTCTCTCCCCCTCCCTCTGTCTCCCTCTCCCCCCCACTCTTCTCTGCTCTCTCTCTTCTCTTCCCCACTTTCTCCTCATGTCTCTCCCCTCTTGTCTCTCCTCTTTTCTCTCCTTTTCTCTCCTTGGTGCTGCTCTGCAGCCTCCCTCCCCCACCAATAAAGACCTTTCGTACAAGCCTTGGTGGTCTGTGAGATCTCTGCCGGTCGAAGTGCCTCTCTTTCACATGTCATACCCAATCTGTCAACCAAAGAATCTGGGCCCATGAAAGGCTGTTGGCCGCATGTCTCAGAGAAATTGAGGGAGGAAGCACTGCCAAAGGTGAATAGGAGAGGAGAGGAAATGAATGGTCCCCAACAAGATGGAAGATTTTTTTTTTTTTTTGCAGTTTTTGGCCAGAGCCAGGTTTGAACCCACCACCTCCAGTATATGGGGCCAGCGCCCTACTCCTTTGAGCCACAGGCACCGCCCAGATGAAAGATTATTAATTATAAAATCACACTGATTCTTAGGCCCTGTGGGTCATAGGTCATGTCCAAAGACAGAACCTGGGAATGGAGAGCAAGGGAAATTTCAGTTCTGCTCCTTTGGTAAGCAGGAGACACAGTGGGGGGTGGGGACACCAAGTGCAATCTGGGGGTTCCTATCAAGAAGGAACCCCAGCCCCAGAAGTGGAAGCTGGATGGGGTCAGAGCTCTCCAAGGTTCTAACAAGGAAGGCCCAGCAATTTCCAGATTTTTTTGCAGGGGAGGACATAGTCTCACTATATCACCCTTGGTAGAGTGCTGTGGCATCACAGCTCACAGAAACCTCAAACTCTTGTGCTCAAGTGATTCTCTTGCCTCAGCCTCCAAGTAGCCAGGACTATAGGTGCATGCCACAACACCCAGCTATTTTTTGGTTGCAGTTGTCATTGTTGTTTAGCAGGCCCGGGCTGGGCTTGAACCCACCAGCCTCGGTGCATGTGGCCGGCGCCCTACTCACTGAGTTACAGGTGTTGAGCCATTTCCAGACTTTTTTTTTAGAGGCAAACATAAGGTGGTCATGATGGGCTGAGCTGAAAGGAGGACACAGTCTCTAGGGCCAGCTGGGAGGGTGGAAACCAGGCTGCAGGCTGCACATAGTGAGGTCACCCTCTCCAGCTGCCTCCTGTGCTCTGCCAGCATTGCTTGTAAGGCACCAGAACCTCTCCTGCTGGGAGAAATTCAGCATGCATTATGTGGAGATTAACACTTGAATTACAACCCAAAGGTGACTCACCTCTCCGGAGATCAGGGAACTGGGCAATCGCTGAGGTTTGTGGGGGCGGGGCGGGAGGTGGAGAGGAGAGGGGAAAGCTACTCTCAAGCAATCTGTCTTCATCTTACAGCCAGTCTCTGAGGTGCTTTGCGAGCCTGAAGGTACAAGGGTAATGTCCCGTATAATTCCCCTGGTTTTGAGTGATCACACAGGCTCCATTCTGTGCTCTTTTTGCCTCGTTCTCTCTGCAAACTCCATTTCTGCCAGGCACCTTCCAAATAGGGTGGAACACGTCAGCTCTGTGGGTCTGGGCTCTGCGGGCTCTGAACTCTGACTCCCCACATGTGAGTGATGGCCCGCTGCCTCACAGAGCCTTCTGTTTCTTGTTTCTTGTTAACATCGTAACCACAGGACATACAGAACTAAAGCTGCGTTCAGCCACAAACCCAGAAGCAGCCCCAGGCTGTAATTAAACACCCTATCAGGAGAAAGAACCTGAGGTCAAAGCCCGCTTGAAGATCCAAGAGACCACCTCATAAGCAGTCTGTGTGCGTGAGAGAGACTTCTGGCACGCGGTTCCATGCAGGGCAGCTCATTCATGCTCAGCACCCCTAAAAGGACTGCAGAGCAGCATGGATTCCGCAGGTGTGAGGCTTTGTCACTAGCTTGTCTTTTCTGTACCCTTTGGGGGATGGGCATAACTTTTGACTTCTGCTGTCAAAGGTCACATACCTGTGTCCTCCCCAGTTCACCGTCCCCTCCTTTCCCCATCAGTCCCCCTAACATGCTCTCTAACCATTAAACCTGGCATCTGGCCAGTTTCTTGGGAGCATCTAGAATTTCTCTCAAGTTGAATTGACCCTACAGGTAGCCAGATAAGACAGTTACCTGTGCTGTCTGATTTCACAGTCACCAACAGATTTATTTTTGGTGGCACTTCCTATACCAGTTGCCAGAGTGTCTTAAATTGTACCAGTAAAGATACATTCCAATGGGGTAAAGCAGAGGACCTCCCCTAGTGCTCCGTTTGGGTGACTCCTTGCCAGAGATAAACTCAGTGACCTGCCATCTACATCTCAGTGTAAATTCACCTTTTCCTTAGGGCCTAAATGTTCCCAAGTGAGCCAGGGGCAGAAATTCATGCAATTCTGAAACTAAAGAAACAGGCTGTAAGAAGCAGTAATGCCCAGTGATGGAAATTATGGGCTAGGAGTTAAAGTTCCATTCCTATCCTGGCTGAGAGGGCTTGAGCACGTGACTCAGCCTCTCTACACCTCAGTTTCCACCCCTAAATTATCTCTATTCTAGCCCTCAGGGAAATCAGGAAAATCATTAGAATTCAGGAAAAATTATCTGGGAACAAACACACACACACACACACTCTCAAATTTTGGCAACCATTTACTGCATAATTACCATGTACTAAGTCCCGATAGGAGTTGAAATTCTCAGGTGGCTGAAACTTGGTCCCTTCAAGTAAATGCTTTGAATGAACTGGGACAGATGATTAGTATCCATGCATAACGTGCAGCAGCTCTGGAGTCTGCACGTGAGTCTCGAGATGACAGGGCCACTTAACCCAGTCTCCCAGGCAGGGTGTGAGCAAAGGATTGGACCCCTGATCTGGAAGAGTAAGTGGAATAAACTAGGGAAGGGGCTTAGAAGAGGGAAAAATACCCTACGTACAAGGAATGACTTGGGCAAAAGTATGGCAGTGGAATATTGAGACATATGGGTAAACGTGACCAATTAAGGAGTTCTGGAGCTTAAATGATGAAGAATGGAGTGTCAGGAAATAAGGCTAGAAATATGCACGTGCTAAACCATGGAGGGCTTCAGTATTAAATTAAGGAGCTTGGAGTTCATATATCAAGCAACCCACCCCAGAAGGGTTTTAAGCTGGTGATTGACATGGTTTAATTATAGATCCCTTAGGGACAGTGTGGCAGGTAGATCAGGAGAAGAGAGAAAGTAGAAAGTGTTCTACACCGGGATGGCAACGTGAGGCTACATGTCCAGCCCCTTTGACCCATGATTAACTAGGATAATTATTGAAAGCTGCTGTTGCTTAGAAGTTAAGGCTTCCTGACCCCACAAAAGGCTGTGCCCATGAAGTGGCTTTTGGCAACATCTACCAAGGGTTTTCTCAATAGCTTTTATTATGCCTAGATATCCTAGGCTCAAGGAACATCTTGAAGGGAAGTCTTTAGCTGTCCGCCACAGGTCTCTGTCCTTGACCATCCTGGCCAACAAATTTGGCCTCAATAAATTTAATGAGATGCCATACCTTTTGGTGACATACAGTTAGATGCAATATCTAATGCATTGCAGGATAGACTGAAGACTCTAAAAATATTCTGATGGGGGCTGAAACAATGGTTAAAACCAATTAAATCAACCAACCCAGATAAATGTTAAGCACTGCTTTTAGATTTCCTCAAAATCAATACATGAATATAAGACTTGGGATACCTGGCTTGATGGCAGAAGTATTTATTCCTTCACCAAATGCTTACTGAGAAGCCACGGTACACCAACCATAATCTATATGCTTCCCTCTATCACTATATATGGCAAATTTTCTTAAAACCAATTCTGTTTCCCTTCTTCACTATATACTTTTCTAGGTGAGGAACTAAGCCTCATCTTTATATCCCAGGACCTTATGGCCACGTATAGGGAGGGACAAAGACTTCTTGAATGCCTACATGTGCCAACACCTTGCATCTATAACCTGCCTAATTCTTACAGTAATCATATTATCTTATACTCATTTTATAGATGACAAGGTTAAGGCTCAGCAATGCTAATGAAATTGCCTATGGTTTTGCTGCCAGTAGATTTCCAAGCTGATGTTTGAACCCAGATCCAACTGCTTCCAATGATGATTCTCTTTCTGCCACACCACACTGACTCCACATTTGCTGAAGATTCCAATAACATGCATTGGTGTTGAACTGTCGCCAGAACTGTGCTAAACTGAGCCTCTCCTCAAGGTCTGGAATTTAGTAGGTTTATTTTACCTGGGGGAGGAGGTAGAAAGGTAGAGAAGAAGGCTAGAATTGGTCACCAACTCCGTATGTGCCTCCTGTTAGATGAGGCTGCTCAGAGGGATTGGTAGCCGAGGCTGCTCTGATAGGATCATGAAACCCGGAACCAGGGCTGTATTGGCCCCAGTGTGCTCTACTCTGCCCAGACTGCCCCCAGACTTCTGGCCCACTTCCAACCAAGACACTGTGGGAGGGAACCACTGCCAAGTAGAATTTATTCAGAAGAGGACATTCAGCATAATAGGGGCCTAGAAAGCATAGGAAGAATGATTGGAGGGAAATACTTAGCCTGGAGAAGAGAAGGTTTAATGGGTAAACAATGATCACTTCAAATATTTGGAGATGCAATTGCATAGCTTTCCTGTTATGTCCGTAGAGGGTTCTGGTGTTTACATGTTGTGATTTCTGAAGGATGGAGGTGTTGTGGAGATGATTGGATTTATTTCCATGGTCAGGCACTTCCCGTAAATCTGATCCAATTTCATGAGAGCTCTGCTGAGTCCTCTCCTTCACGGAGAAGGATGTGCCTAAGAACTTTGCCCAGTATCAGTATGTAAGTAGCAGAGCCAAGACTTGCCCTGACGTGTGTGTTGTTGCTGTCACTACATACACAGCAGGTGCTTGTCTGTTTCTATACTTTGCTATGATTATGTTTGGCCACAGAGGGCACCCACAATGGACAGGTATCTTAAAGACCATTTCCCTGCATAAAAAAGAAGGCCCTGAACTCAGGCAGAATTCCTCTCCTCACCGTGTCAACTTCAACAGTCCACCAACCAACTGTAGCCCTCCCTCCAGAACCCGGAACTCAGCCAAGAACCCTCAGACCTGGTGAAGATGGCACAGATGTGGGTCCAACTTCTCACCACAACCTTTGAGTGGCAGAGCATGTTTTCTGACCATAATCTGACCCCTATCTACCTCAACATGTCCCTCCATCCCCCTCCCTCCACACCCTCCACCAGACTACTTGCGTGTTTTCTCGCCCAGGCTTTGCTGCAGGCTCACCCCCTCCCTAAATACATTTGCCACCCCCCTTGCCTGCTTAGTACCTGTTCATTCTTCAGGTCCGAAACTCTGAGTGACCCCCACGCTTGACTGGCTTCGGTGTCCTTCCATGTGTGTGCACCTAGTCTGTGTCTGTGTCCCAGCGCTTTCCTCGCTGTTGGGGCTGTTCTGTAACTCCTGGAAAGCCAGGAACATGGCGTGCTTTATTTTTCTGGGGCATGGCTCAGGGCCCGTTACTTAGAGCTGTTAAGCAAATGAATAAATGAATGAATGTGGACTTTGGGGTCAGTTAGATCTGGTTAGAAAGCATGCACTACCACTCAGCCTGGGTTAAAAACTTATAGGATGTACTCAGACTCAGAGTTTCAGTGTCTTCATCCTGTTAATTGGGAATAAGAACACCTACATTGTAGAGATTCTTATGACAAATGAATATATTAGCAAAGAAACTGGCCCACACAACTTACGTAGAGTTAAGTAGAATGAGAACAATAGGACATAGTAGTTTTAGAGTTCAAACAGATTCACTCACTTGAAAGCTTTCTTATTCCAGAAGGCATTTTTTTTTTTCAGGACCCATGTGTATTGAGTAAGATGAGTGCTCAGACTGAGTTAAAGTCTGGTAAGAACAGATGTCAATATATAAAATTATAAAAATTGTTTCTGTTACTAATAAATTGACTGACAATCTTTCCAAACAAAGGTTTTAAAAATACATTTAGCAATGACAGTATCATTGAAGTAAATATATAACTTCTTAAAGTTCTACTTTGAAGGATGCCATTTAAATCAGGATGCATCAGTCATGGTGTACATTTTGTTTAAGAATCTGTTTTCATCTTTGAATTTACACTTCTTTTATGAAATAGTCTTTATTTCCTTTTTAATATTAGACAGTTGAAAATATATAACCTAGGAAATTTGCTCACTAAAAATAAAACAGAATCAAGTGTTACTTGTTTCAACCAATTTTTTTTTTTAAGCATTGGGGAATCATTGAGGGTACAAAGAACCAGGTTACATTGCTTATATTTGTTAGGTAAAGTCCCTCTTATAATTGTGTTCCACTCCCTCTTCCTCCTTCCTTTCCTCCACTCCCCCATTTCATCACCCCCCCCCACCATGTACTAGTATCAATTGTCCTCATATCAGAATTGAGTACATTAGATTCTTGCTTCTCCATGCTTGTGATGCTTTATGAATAAGAATATGTTTCAGCTCTATCCGGGTTAATACAAAAGATGTAAAGTCCCATCTTTTTTAGTGGCTGAATAGTATTCCATGCTATACATAGACCACAGCTTGTTAATCCATTCCTGGATTGGTGGACATTTAGGTTGTTTCCACAACTTAGCAATTGTAAATTGAGCTGTAATAAACAGTCTAGCAGATGTCCTTATGATAAAATGACCTTTTTCTTCTGGAAGGCACTTTTTCAATGCTGAGAATTTTAAAAAGTATATTATCTAAAGCATTTGACTCTGCTTCTCCATATGGACAGAGTCTAAGTGGACACTCCACTCAGTGTGACCTGCCCATGCGCTTACGTCTGGCTTGGGTTAGGGATGCAAATGGAGCAGGCTGACTGTCCTGGGACACCACAAGCCAGAATTCTCCCAGAATTTCCTTACGTTTCCTGAAGACCACACTCTCACCTGGAAGGCCTGTCCTTACCTTTCTTACAGCTAACTCCTGGGAGATGCATCCTCATATCCAGCTTTCTGGCTACTTTAAGAATCTCTAAATATGTAAATACATTTTGTTAAGTCATTAAGCTTGTAAGAAATAAGAAATTAATTAGCATTAGCATGTTGAATCACTTAGGTGTCAGTAGCTAATATGGCTAATTGACATTTAATAAGTCTTGCTATCTAATTTACTATGAATTACATTAAATGTTAATTAATTGCCTAGTTATTCTTTACACAATTATTATATGTTAATGTGCATTTAATAGCTTATTATTTGGGCAATTGTCTTAATGGCAAACAAGTTACCTTTAATTCTGGTTTGAACATATTCAGAACATGCCTAAGGTCATTCTCTTCAACATAATCAATTAATGGATCAATTAGCATAATTTGAAACCATTGAAAAAAATAAGCATGAGTTTATTGAGCCACAATCTCCTAGTTAAATCAGCAGAACTTTTCACGGTTTATCTGCTATCAGCATCCATAACATAGATACTATTATTACCCATTACATTAAGCTATTTTCTGGCTCTAATAAACTAGCACACATTATAGCACAACATATTCTTGGCCATGCTTAAATCTCAAAAGGTTCATTAATAGAGTAATGTGGGTGGCACAAAAGCAGGTGTGATTTAGGCTGCATTAATAGAAGTAAAATGTCTAAAACAAAGGAGGTTATAGTCCTGCTCTGCGTTGCACTGGTGTGGCCATATTTGGGGTATTTTGTCAATTCTGGGAATGATTTTTTTTTTTTTTTTTGAGACAGAGCCTCAAGCTATCCCCCTGGGTAGAGTGTCATGGCATCACAGCTCATAGCAACCTCCAACTCCTGGGCTCAAGCGAGTCTCCTGCCTCTGCCTCCCAAGTAGCTGGGACCACAGG
>CAUYQV010054552.1:0-22654 GCA_963574575.1 Galagoides demidoff
TGATACAATGATTAACCGAATGATGTGAAAGTTATGTTAACCAGCTTGATGAAGGTGTTTCAAATTGTATATGAAACAGCACAATGTACCCCATGTTTGCATCAATGTACACAGAAATCAATTAATAAAAAAAAAAAGAAAGCTTGTGAGTATAAAAAATTTGAGACAACAGGGGGATTGAATTGCTGCAGAGAATAGAAAATTGTTTAAAACTAAGTATGGGGAAGTCCTTTGATTTTCAAATGCAGGGTAAAATTCTCAGGCAAAATTCTCCCTTATTAATTCTCCCCAGCCCTTCCTACCAGGGAGAATCCCTCTCCCTCTTGAGTCCTCTCCTACTGCACCTCAGAGTCCATTCTTCTGGACTCTCTCCCCATAGCCTTTACCTTCCTATTTCCTCCACCAACTTAATTCTGTCCCTACCTTCTCTGTCTGCCCTTGGAAACCTATTTTTTTCCCCTTGCATTATTATTCATAGAAATATTCTTACTTTTGGTTTACTGGTCTTTCTTCTGAACAATATGTTACAACCTATTTTATTTTATTTACAACCAACTGGATCTTCAAGACATTTTGCTAAGTAAGAGACACTTTGCTCTAAAGAGAAAATTCATCAATAGCTCTTAATAAAATAAAATTGTCATTTCCTTGCTACACTAAAGTCTATCATATTTAGATTTTAGTAACTAGTCAGCACTACTTTTATAGTATTGTCAAAATGAGGCCGTATTTTGGAAATGACTGAGTAAGGAGACATAAGACTCACTATGGCCAGATTTTAAATTCATGTTCCTTCCGTCTTTTTTGGTAAATTCTGCACATTATCTCCCAAAGAAGAACTACTTTCACACAAGCCGCCTCACATATTCCTCCTTGAATATTTTGGGGAGTAGAATAGACCTTTATCACCAGGAAATGGTGAGTTGGCTGGTGATGGATGTTAAAATTAAGATAATAACCCCAAAGTTGTCCATGACATGTGCAAAACAGCAGGGCACTTGGGAAGAGGTGAAGTGATGGCTTACTGTTATAGCTTTTCATCTTTGCTACATACAGAAGTTCACACGCAGAAACAAAACCTCAAAACACTGTCTGAGACAAATTTGTTTCTGGCTTTGCTTCATAAACGTCCACTTTTGGTCCCCTGTCACATCTCAAGACTGTGAAACTTTCCTTGGGTCTTGCTTAGTGTCTCAGTTCATTGCAGTGTTGCTGTAAAGGAACGCCTGACATCTGGTTGGCTCAGGGTTTTGCAGGCTGCAGGAGAAGCACACAAGGTGCAGGTGTCAGCTTGGACCCTGGTGAGGGATGCAGGGAGCTCTGCTCATGGTGAAAGGTGAAAGGCAGCTGGTGTGGTCAGAGAACACAGGGTGAGAGAGGGTCCTAGGTAGAGTGGGGAGCGGGTGGAAGAACAAGGAAGGTCGTGGGTGGGGGGAACTAAAGGAGTGAGCACTGACTCACCACATTTTGCCTCTTGCTGTGGAACTCTTGCTTTTCTTTAAACCCAGAGTCCAACTCCACATTAAATAGAAAGCTCACCCTTCCCCCGCTCTGCTTCCATAGTCTGATTATGCTCAAGTAACAAAGATGACTCTTATATTGAGGATTTTGATTCCTGTGTGTGCATTAAAAGATCCAATAATCTGAATCAAAGATACAATCTCAAATCAGATTACAATCTTCCCTCATGTCCAAAACCCAGGCCTGATCCTTGCTGGGGTTCCCCAAATGGGGCAGAAGCATCCAGCCTCGTGATCTATTCACTTTCCTCACCTCACTTCTCACTGCCTTGCTACCCCTGGTTCCTCCAAGGCTGGGAAGTGAGGTGGGAACAGAAACAGAAGGGGGGCAATCTGTTTACATAGCTGCTGCTCCTTGTAGCTGTCTCCTGCCTGGTATTGCTCAGGTGCTGGGGCCCCTGGCACACTTTTCCATGTTGTGCGTGGGCCTTTTCTGAAGCACTGGCTACTGAAGTGGATACACAGGTTCTTCATCTGACCCCATGTCCTCCTTCCATTCCAGCTTCTGGCTCAGTGGTTTATCACCAGCCTCTTACTGCTGATATCTCTTTGCTCTGGTAGACCACTGCTGGGGAGGAGTCCACCCAGGATGTTTCAGAACGGATTCCATAGTGTCTCCCAAGTGCCCGAGACACCTGCATTCCTGCTCCATCACACTGAGAAGAAAGTGCAGGGTGCCTAGCCTGCTGCCTTCGTCCTCACCTATCCTCTTGGGAAGCTCCAGGCAGGCTTCTGCCCTCAGAAATGGTTTCAGTATGAGGCAGGCTGTGATCTCTGCTTAACCATCTCCTCAAGTCTTCAAGGACACATGTCAGACTCTCCCCTGGGGAGAGGAGAATACCCGAGTGATCTCTGTTCTCAGGAACTCCCTTCAACAAGCTCTTTTAGGGACTTTCAACTCTTCTTTGTTTTACTCCTGAGGTGAAAGACAAGTTGGGGAACCTCGTAGTGATCTTGGTGTCCAGCAATCCCCTGGGGAGATGGGGAAGAAGGTGCTCACTACTCACCGTCTTCACATTAGGGACTCCAGGCAAATGCAGACAGCAGGAAAAGTCCTATTTGCTGCTAATGGACATTTGTGGGTGGGGGGTTTGTAAGGAATGAGCTTTCTGTGCTGACTCCACATTGAGACTTCCTCATGAGTCATTTTGAAAAATAGTTCCAGATTGTACTCTCTCTGAAGATGAGCCTTTGCTCTCAGAAGATGTGTGTGAATGTGTATGTCTGTTTCAACAATTACTTTCTAGGTAAATAGAAAAATAACAAGCATGTTTACATTGATAGGGAACTATATATATCTGTAGCAAAAATTTATTGAGCACTTCTTTGCTCAACTCTGCTGTATACATGTTTTAACTCTTTGCTGCCTCACTGCTAGTACCATGTATCACAAATAAGGAGGCTGGAATGCAGGGAGGTTAAAGACATGACCAAGGTTTTACACAGGTAGAAGAAGCCTGGGTTCAGAGCCCCCACTCATGACCAGTGCACTCTTCTACCATGGGGGACCAGATTGCACTGAGGAATAAGGAGTCTCCCATCACTGACATCCTGATGAAGCTCCTCTGAGTTTCCTTAGCTGAATAACTAACTCAGCTGTAGGGAAATATGCCCCTTGTGTATGGCTTCTGGTCCAGATCAAGTCTTGTGGGTAGCATGTTGGGTACCAATGCCTGTTGTCACTGCTCTGTAGAATGGGAAAGTTTTATTGTTTTAGACAAGTGAGAGCTGGTTTAGGAAAAGGCTTGTGCCCAGCATGCCCATGAGAGAGATCTACCTTTCTGGATCTTTCTCACCTGGGCCATGTGCACAGATTGAAGTTTCATAAAGGAAAAACGTGCTGTTAGTTCCTCTTATTACTCCATTTGTTCAGACAAGACTAATGTACCTCTAGACCTTTGTGGTAACAAACAAATGAAGGGTCTGTACACTTGACTGAAGTGGGGTCAGCCCCACATCAATTCTTTCTAGGCCTCGTCTGAGGGGATTGTCTGGCAGTTCTGGGTGAGGATCAGTGGGCAGGGGCCTATGGTAGAGTACCAAGGAGAGTGGGGTGCTCATAAACAAGTTTGATTCAAAGAAGTGATGATGAGAATAAATATCTCCCTTCCCAATATATTCTTGAAGAATCTGACCTGTATCTGGGGGGGAGGAGGAGGAAAGGAATATTCTTGGGCTGTATCTTTCTTCTCCAAAGACCAATAAGACTGTTACCTCCTGGCAAAGATACAAAGTCAGAATGGATTTTGTGTGCCTTATGGAAGGGGGTTGGACAGGAACAGGACTGAGGGGCCTGCAGAACAGGACTGAAGGGCCTGCAGGGTCAGCAATGGCAGGAGGAGGTCAGGTGTGGAGTTTTTTGAGTCCTAATGGGGGTGTCACAGGTGGACAGCAGGGAGAGCCAACTATATCTGCTTCAAGGGAATGTGGAGTCTGCAGCAAAGCGAGTAATGTGGCAGTGAGGACAAGTGCAGGGGTCAGGGAGAGCCACCCAGAATAGCACACTAGAGTTCTCTAACATGTCTGACTCCTCACGCAGAAACTTTCATCTGGGGGCTGTATAAATAGCAACAGGACAGCGACTTCAATCAATTGTCGTTCACTTTACAAGAGGATAGGATGAGTGCCTCATGGGCACCTGGCCTTGCACTCAGCCCCAGAGACACCTTGCAGTTAGAGGGCACACTCTCTGCTCCAGCAGTCACAGTCCAGGGCAGGATCTGGGTAGTCAACGCAGTGTGGTTCAAGTGTGCTGACCGAGCAGGCGTGAGTGCCCTGGGCTCAGGATACATGTGACCTAGACTTTCCCTGGGGGAGGTGGTGTCCAGGAAGACTTCCTGGAGGAAGTGGTATCTGAAGGGAAGCCTGTAGGATGAGTCGCTGTAACCCTGGAAATGAAGATGGAATGAGGGGATTATTTTAGGCAGAGGACACTTGATCTGGGCAAAAGCCCTCAGCTGAGTGCTGAGGGGCCTGCTGTGACTGCAGAGGATTATGCCAGGTGGGAGTGGCCAGAACTGAGGCTGGAGAAATCAAGTATGGGACAAATCATGCTGGTTTTATATCAGCCTGTGGAGCAGGTGGAGCTATGGTCACCAATGATGTCAAAGCATGGGATCGCGACTAAAATCTGCTTTGTCCCCAAGATGGACTTCTGTCTGTTTTTAATTTGGAAAAAGTTTAGTTATTAAAATTTGTACCCCCAAAATAATGTCTCCATCTCTAATAGGCCACTCTACCCCACTTTGAGCTAGAAGTCATTGCATGCTCTAAGTATTAAATGAACCAAAATTTATTTTAAAATATTCTTCCCTAATCCTGATGGAGGCAGCAAATCACCAAAAATCCAGCTCAGCGCTCCACCTGGGGTCTCTGGAGGGAAGTCTTGGTAGAGCTGGTTACATTTACATTCCAAGCGAGGGAGGCCAGAGGGAAAAAACAGCACAGCAGTTTCTTTCATCAGGATTTTAAAATACTAGTTTGTTCCTGACCTCAGCTGACTAGAGTCAGGGACTCAATGGGATAATAAAGATAATGCTCAGTACATCGGCAGTATCTCTGTCTGCTCACTGGCCCATGCCCCCACGGGGCTTCCCCAGCTGTGACTTCTCAGGACTGAGCCTTCAGGAAAGGCAAGTCGCTGCAGGTGTTTATTCTGCACCCCCCACTACTTTCCTAATTTGGAGCAAACTACAGTATAATTTCAGCAGTCAGCCGCTAATGTTTGTTGAGGATAACAGGTATGGTCATAGCTGCTGTGAACTCACAGTCCCAGTGTGTGCACAGCCGTCTTCTCAGCCAGAATCTGATGACAGTCTTTCAGCTTTATCATAGGACTTTGGACTCTAGTCTTCCTAGGTCTCCCTCCCTGGGCACTGAAAATCCTGGTTTGTCTTTGACAAAGTTGAGAAATAGTCATAGAATGCCTTTGGGGCTGTCAGCCTTCCTTGTCTCCCTCTCCCCTGGGGTTTCATAGCCAGTCACTTAGGCATCTGGCACATAATTGCCTCTTTCTCTCCTTCCTTTAAAATGATGACCAGAAAATACTCTTTTTTAATTTCAAATTAATATGAGGATTCAAATGTTTAGGTTACATTGTTTTCAATTCTAAGGTAAAGTTCAAATTGTAGTTGAGCCCTTCACCGGGTGGGGAGTGCTGAACACATCACATTGTGCATAATAGGTGATGTCCTGCCAATTGCCGCCACTTCTCTTCCTTCTGCTCTTTTTCCTTGCCCCTGGCCCTTGGTAGAATATATTTGTATTTTTTCTTTTATGTGGATGTTTAGTTGTTTACATATTGGTTTCATATTAGTATTGGATATATTAGATAGTTTTTTCCCATTCTTGAGATTGTTTTCTAAGAAGAATGTGTTTCAACTCTACCAGTTAAACACAAAAGATGTAAAGTCTCCATCTTTTCTTATGGCTGAATAGTACTCAACAGTATACATATGCCACAGTTTGTTAATTCACTCATGAGTTGATAGGCACTTAGGTTGCTTCCACATTTTGGCAATTTTGAATCTTAAACCCAGTCATCAGAAGGAAGGAAGAAGTAATTTTGATGGTGATAACAGCTAACATGCAGACAGCATGCAAGACCTGTGATTTTAAGAGTTTCAAGTATGTTGCCTCATGGATCACCCTAGTAGCACTATCTGTCAGAGACTGTTATCATATCTTTCTGGTGCAAAGAGATTAGTTTATTTATGTAAGATCACCTAGAGTATTGTAGAGACATGGTCTGGATCCAGGAAGTCTGGTTTCTTTTATGAACTTAACCATTAGACTTCAGAATAAGCATAATTAATTGTCTGAGATATTACAGACATGGTGGTTATATATAATGTGTTATTTTAGTTAACATTTCTAACTAGCTGTTGATATAAGATTTTATAACCTCATTTTATAAAAGTTAAGTCAGACAGGATAAGTATCTCACCATGATTGCACACCTAGTAAGTGGTGGGGCAGGAATTGAAACCATGTTCTGAAGGAATGCAAATCCCACCTTCTTTCCACCAGATCATTCTAGATCCAGATTGTCAGCCCTGGGGTAAGTGTCACTCCTTTCAGATTTTGCACTTTAAACACCAGAGCATTACTCAGGGGTCCTCAAACTTTTGAAACAGGGGGCAGGTTCACTGTCCCTCAGACTGTTGGAGGGCCGGACTGTGGGCCCCAGGATGAGGCGGCTGCTAAAGCAGGACAGGCAGTGGCGGCAAAAACACTCGGTGGGCCGCATGTGGCTCGAGGGCCATAGTTTGAGGATGCCTGCATTAGATAATTAGAGCTATGGTAATTTGGGGTAGGCCTTTGAGTGGCAACCAGGAAGTAGGAGAAACAATTTAATTGGGGTTGGGGATGGGCAAGGAGACATTCTTAAACCTGGAAATTACTCTTAATAGGTGATAGGTTTGGGAAAAGCTCAGCTGCCCAGTAGGTACTGCTCGCAGGAGGAGAAAGGATGTTCTCTAGGTGAAGATTAGAATATAAAAGTTTATTTTATGTGAGAGAAAGGGAAGAGATGAGAAAGAGAGAGAGAATGGAGCAGAAGGCAGGGAGTGAGAGAAGAGAGGATGGGGTGAAAGAAAAGGAGACAGATCTTGAGAATGGAAGAAAAAGTATCCAATGTACTCAGTCTTCCTATGAAATCAATTTATAGCTTTCTTATGAAAGCTATAACCTAATTATAACCCAAGAAGAAGGGGGAAAGGGAGAAGAAGGGGAGGAGGGGGATGGGTGGAGGGAGAGTAATTGGTGGGACCACACCTACGGTGTATCTTACAAGGGTACATGTGAAATTTACTAGGTGTAGAATATAACACAATTGTCTTAACACAATAACTAAGAAAATGCTGTGAAGGTTACATTGACCAGTTTAATAAAAGCATTTCAAATTGTATATAAAACCAGCACATTATATCCCATGATTGCATTAATTTACACAGCTATGATTTAATAAAATAAAAAAGAAAAGAAAAGAAAAGGAGAGAGAGAATGGGTGGCACTTCAAAGAAAGAAAGAAGAATGCCAGCCCTGAGGTCCAGGGGGGTCACTGAATTTAAAGGGGGAAGGTAATTGCAGCCCAATTCAGGGGGAGTTGTGAACGTGAATGCTGTGTCCACCTGTCCTCAGGCAGGTTGCAGGCAGAGTTTCCAGGTGTTTCTAATCCTGAGGCCTGACAGTTCATTTATCAGGGATACTCAGGAATACCTTTAGGCTTAACTTCTTTTTTTTTTTTTATTGAATGGTAACTATGTACATTAATGCACTTCTAGGGTACAGTGTGGGGTTTTTACATGCAATCGGAAATACTTCCATCAAACTGATCAACACAGCCTTCATGTCATTTTCTCAGTTATTGTTTTAAAACATTCTCATTCTACTCTTAGAGAGATTCAGAGGAGCTGGGCAAAAGTAAAGAGAATTTACATTTCTTTTTGGTCTGTCGGGTTCCTCAAAGGACAGAAATCCACAAGGGCTGGCAAGAGAAAGAAAGCAGGCAGAGAGATTTTATGACTTGTTGGAAACTATGAGTAGTCATTTCTTTATGATTTCACTAGAAAGGCCATCCTTACAGTAGGCTGCTGTCCACTCAGCCTTCCTCACACACCAGCTTCATGTAGAAACTTCTTCTCTTTGGTTCTAGTTTGCTGTACTGACTGGCTTCACCCTAATACTGCACAGCCCACCCAAGTCACCAAGTCACCTTTCTTATATTCCCACTTAGGGTGAACAGTGTTATCTAAGCTAGAAACGCCCCTTCTGCGTCACTTGCCACATTTAATCTGTCCCTGAGTTCTGTAGACTCTGCCTTTTACAAATGAGTGTAGTCTGTGCTCCTCTGCCTCCCCACTCACACTGACTTTGCTTAGATCATCATCATCCTCTGCCTAAATTTTCCTTGTTGTCTCCCAAGTGACCTTCTCGACCCTAGTTTTTCTCTCCTAATCTATCATCACTCTGCCCTTCATGCACCTGCTCAAATCATGTCACTTCCTGTCCAAAATCTGTCAATTGCAGGCCCTGGAGTTTCTGTGACATTTCCTCAGACAGCAGGCTGTGGGCATCAGTAATGTACTCCCGGGGACCAACGGTGTCTCTCAGAAATTAAAAGAAAACTTCAAGTGTTACCATTCAAACAGGGTTGGGCCTCCTGTCACTGTCCAGCCAACATGCAGAGATGGGGTTTAGGTCCAAACAAGCTTTATTTTCAGAAGGGCAGTGATTCTGGAGAACAGTGAGAGTAGTCTCTCAATTCTGTTCTGTCTCAGTTACAATTCTAATAACTTTTATGATGAAATAAAAGGAAAACAACCTAGAATATTTTAACTTTATTTGATAGGAAGTAACATCAAAGTAATGTCCATTCTCACAATTCAAAATGTTTAAACAACCAGAAGGTGATTTTCGTTTTCAAAAAATATCTGAGAGAATCATCAGAGAAAACATCATATCATCAAAGTAACCTTTACTCCACCAGTATCTCACCACCTATTGTCTGTGTGACCACTCTTCAGTCTCTTTAGCCAGTAGTTCTTGACCTTTCTAAGGTCACAACCCTTCCTGCGTTCCTTAAATACAGTTCCTGTGGGTCGCAAGCCACAGGTTGAGAACCGCTGCTCTCCATATGCTGCCTTAGACAAACACCCTCACAATCGCGGTGAAAGCTTAACTTGATAATTGTGGGCAGGTGAGAGAGGGAATGAGCTGAGCAGACTGTGTTAGCTATACTGCTTTAGCTCAGACTCCCTCTTTTAGATCACTTTTCTGGCTTCACAAGGACAGTTTGAAATTATTTAAATAAACACATCTTCTAGATTATTTAATGATGATTTGTGTGAGTTCAGTCTTTCCATCTGCATCTGCATTTAAAGTTGCCCTGGAGCGGAGTTGCATTGTTTTTATTGTCTCAGACTATGGAGGAAAGGACAGAAGCAAACTTCCCATATAGGCCAGGGAGATCTGGCAGCGGCACTTGGCCACACTCTTGGTGGCTGACTCCACACTGGTTTCACCGCAGAGGAGGAGTAAGAGCTGTGGCAGAGCCTGGCATGGTCATGGAGAAAAGCCGGGCAAAAATATCCCACATGCATCAGCCAGCACGTGTCAGCCACCTCATTTTACTTAAGTGAGTTTTGTTAATTTGCATTTATCAGTTTTTACTTTATAAATTTGTTTTGGCTTTGTAATTGTATAAGAGTTTTACACATTAGGAAGTTATACCTGGTTATTAAATTTGGCCTGAGGATGGGTCCCTCCCTGGGATCCCTGGGTAACAAACTGCAACCTAACTAGCATATAAACAAGCCAAAAAGCTGACTGGGACTGGTCTGACTGATCATAGCCCCCGAGCTCCAGCCTGTCATATACTGGCAGCCGATCAGCCCCTGTGTATATCCCTGCCCCCAGCCTTCCTGCACCTACCTTGTGTTCTCTGCTGGCAAATGCTGCCTGTCCAATGCTGAGGGTTAGAGCCCTCTGATTCTCTTCTGGTTTGAGGCAGTTAGCGAATTGTTTATTGTTCAATTAAATACTGTTAAATTCAATTTGTCTAAAGTTTTTCTTTTAGCATGGTCTATATTTTGTATATATTTAAAATAATGTTACAATAAAAATGAGTTGTCAGTGTTGGGGGCCTAACACAGCGACATACAAACCCTTTCCCCTTCTTCTCCTCTCCTCCTAAGACAAAGACACCAAGGATCTGGTTAGCACCACCCCCAGAAGTTCATGCCAAAAGAGCCTAACCTGATAGGTAAGCTGTGGAATATGCCCCCCCATAGTCCCACATAAACTTGGTCTCCAACTGTCCTCAGTCACAGAAGCCATCTTTGCACTGCCCGTGTCAGTCACTCTTCCCTATCAATAAACCTGGCCTGAACATCTCTGTGGCCTGGTCTCTGGGGGCCATCCTTTACACCTTTCAGTCAATAATGAGAGTATTTAATAAAATATTTCCTTTAAAAGTGATTCATATAGTTTTTCATAACCAAGTTTGGGGAACCCTGACCTGTAGGACCAATTGCAAACTGCTTATCATGGCACATGAGGCTTTTCATGCCTCCTCTCTACCACACTCCAGCCTCATTTCCTATACCTTCTTGCTAAGGCTGCTCCTGTCCAACTGAGTAGAACGTCTTGGCAGCAGAGACCATTTCTTACTCATACATGTATCTACTGAATCTGACAGTCAGTGAATGTTTGTGCAACAAATTAATGAAGGAATAAATGAATAAACATGTGACAGGAGGCAAGAGGAAAGGAAGAAGGCTCTTCCACACACCAGTCAGTCAACTCCTAACGTTACTGTAAATAATAAAGCTCCTTGTGTGATCTCAGGCTGGGATGCTTTCCAGCTTCTTTTATTTCCTCAGCCACAATTTTATTACCAAATAAGTCATTTACAGGCAGAGAAAGAGAGCAAGAGACAGAGAGGTGAAACTAACACCCAAAGAGGGAAGGTCAGATTCATCCTGTATCCCAAGGGAAGAAATCATCCCCCACAGCATTTTCAACTGGGAAACTCTCAGAGGATCAAAGCGAAACTCTGCCCACAGTCCCGCTGCCTGTCACAAGCTCCCTTCCACCCTTTTTTAGCCCCCAGAGGAAGAAATGATTCACTTAGACAGACTTTCATGTGCATCTTATTTTTAGTCCAGAAAATATTTGGGTTTTGTTTGTTTATGGGAATGTGAGTTCAGATCAGCTGATGTGGCAGTGAGCATGAGTAACTCAGCACACAGCTCACAGCTTATGGTGATCTCCAAGGCCCTGTCTGTCGCAATAGTCTATGTTCATATCACTGGCTCAGCGACAGTCACCTGTAGAGGGTCTGTACTTACAGTGTCATTCTGATAAACAGGATTTGATTGTACTGTAGCCAACCTCATCCCCTAAAAGGGGAGTATTTTCTCCCCACCTTTCTTCTTTCCCACCTTCCTGCATTCCCATTATTCAGGAATTGCCTAATGCCAAGCCTCTCTAGCCTTTGACCCTGACTAACAAGACAAAATTATAAAATGAGTTCTTCCTGTATCCACAGAAAGCATTGCACATAGGCAATTCAATTGTGACCAGAGAGGGTGTGAGCCTTGTTTCTTTTCCTAGAAATCTGCCTTCTACTGCTGCATCCAGAGACAAGAAGACCTCCAGGCTCTGTGCCCAAGAACAAGTCCTTAAACTTTTTGACTTTAAATCCCTTCTCTTTCAAATGATGATGAGAAACATGTGCTCCTTTTTACATGAAGTTTAATGATGAGGATTAAAACTAAATGACATTATGTAGACGAGCTTTGTCAACTGTATAAAGGACCAAACAAATATAAGTGAAGATTTTTGTTCTTAGTGCCTTTCCTCCATTAGAATAGCATCCTGTAAACATGAAAGTAATTGTATAAATATAGCATCAGTGTCATCCTGTTAAACAGCCATGATGGACTCCTGTAATCATTGTACCAGACACAGGTACTCAAAGAGAAGCAGGTGTGGATGTTTCTAGAGGTTACCACCATGGCTGGAAGGACAGGTCAGAGTGCAGTGGATGGAGGGTCACATTGGAGGCCACCTTCAGCCCATGCTGAGATGTATAGATAGGTGGAAAACTAAATGTGAGCTGTTTCAGCTTGTTGGCATCCCCTCCTTGAGCACTTCCCCATGGACAGCCATTATTAAAGTGAAATGAAAAAATCCCCAGAGATTTTTGGTGACTTTAATTCTATTCTCTTATAGCACCCAAATGGTAAGACAAAGCTATTCTCTGACTTTTGATGGCTGCATGCCCTATTTTATTTATCTATCTATATATCTACCTACCTATTACCATTTCACTGTGGTACCATTTCATATGACATGTGCAAAGCTGTACATGTTTAATGTATGCAACTCAATGAGTTTTGGAATAAGGGTAAACTCATAAAACCATCAAGGGTGAAGACATCTGCATCATCTGCCAAAGTTTCCTCCCATCGCCTTCATTATTATTACTATTATATTACAGCAAGAATC
Source organism: Galagoides demidoff (assembly GCA_963574575.1). NCBI lineage: Eukaryota > Metazoa > Chordata > Mammalia > Primates > Galagidae > Galagoides > Galagoides demidoff. The sequence continues at coordinate 12,534 of CAUYQV010054552.1, forward strand.
TACAGATCTATGCTGTAGATCTCTGGAACGTATTTATCTTGCATAACTGAACTATATACCTTTGACCAACACCCCCCTTGGACTCCCTCCTCCAGCTCCTCCTGATAATTCTCTGCCTCTATGTATTTGACTATTTTCAATTCCACATATAAGAAAGGTTATGCAGTATTTTTGTTTGTTTTTGTTTTTTGTAGTTTTTGGTCGGGGTTGGGTTTGAGCCCACCACTGCCAGTATATGGGGCTGGTGCCCTACTCCTTTGAGCCACAGGCACTGCCAATGAGGTTATACAGTATTTTTATTTATTTGCCTGGCTTGTTCATTAGAATAATGTCCTCCAGGTCCTTCATGTTGATGCAGCTGACAAGATTGTCTTGTTTTTATAGGCTAAGTCATATTCCATTGAGTTTGCAGACCATGTTTTCTTTAGCCATTCATCTGTTGATGGACACTGAGGTTGACTCCACATCTTGGCCATTGTGAACAGCACAGTAGTGAATTTGAGCATGCAGATGTCTCCTTGAGTTACTGATTTCATCTCCTGGTCATGTGGTAGTACTATTTTTAATTTTCTGAGAAACTTCCATCCTATTTTCCACAAAAAGCAGGCCAGGGGCTCCTTCTCCCCCACCCCCACTTCCTCCCCAGAACTTGTTATCTTTTTAAGCATCCTGCTTTCAAATTGAGTGGTCTAACTTGGTTAACTTGTTAGATACATAATGCCCTCCTTCCCAACCCCCACCTCCTGGCATGTCACCCACATGCAAAATATTAATGATTCAGTAAGAGGATAAATGAGCTTCTCCTGTGGCGCAGATACTCACCTTGTTCCTCACCTGCTCACCTTTAGGAAGCACGCTTGTCCTCTTCAAGGGACAAGACCCACCCTATTCATGAGGGGGAGCACTTTTCCCACTGCTGTCTTGGGCCCATATTCAGGCTATTCACTCATTCATTCATCTATTCCAATACCTAGTGCATAGTGATTGAGGTCCTACCATGTGCCAAGCAATGATGTAAGCACTTGTAACAAAGCAGTGGACAAAAGAGATGGGATCACTGCCCTTATGTATCTTATAATAAAGAAGGACTTTGGACAGACAACTTCAGATGATGATGAGTCTGTGAGGAGAACAGAATGACATGGGCCTCTCTGTGAAAGATGCATTTGACCTGAGAACAAGTAGGAGCCAGCCAGGGACAGATCTGGGGCAGAGAACTCTATGTTAAGAGAACATGAAGTGTAAAGGTGAAAAATGCTCCTGTTTCTGGCTGGGAAGCCAGGGCTTGCTTTGCTGAAGTTTACCACAGCTGGGTGCCAGACTCCCAGGCTAGTTTTCTCCTCTCTAAACTGTGTCACTAGTGGGCACTCACATATACTTTTTCTCTGCTAGTTTCCCTCTTTTGCAGGGTTCCTGCAGCAAAGAGAATAAGCCACTTCCAGGTTGTCTTTGCTCAGTCATCCCTTTTTCTAGCCAAACCCCTAAAATCTTCCCTGAGATCTGTGCCTGTAAATGCTTACTGAAGCCAAAATTAGTACACAATTCTTTCTCTTAACTACTCCTGGGAGATAATGACCTTTAGGTCTTCAGACGCAGACCTGTCTGGGGACTTATGACAGTACTGATGTCATGTCCATCTAGGAAAGGAGACCTGTGTATGTGGAACCAGCCCAGCCTCCTGTATTGCAAGGCCATGTTTAATCCAGGAGAACAGGGAAGGGGGCAGACCCCTTTACAAATCAACAAAATAGGAGCAAGAGGAGTAGCCTTCAGATGGGAAAATTACTCGCTAGATGTGAAGACCCATCCTTCCTCCTACAATGTAATACCCCACCAGTGTGTTTTTACCTGGTTCTCCCAGGTGCCTGAAGGAAACTGCCTGGTTTCATGGCCACTCATTATTTTTCCCTTTATGTGCCTTCATGTCTTGAAGTATTGAGAATATACAGTAATCACTTTTTTCCCCAAATAAAACATTTAAAAGTAGTTAAGGGAAGAGAATACTCTGTAACTCATACAAAGTGGATGTTGCTATTACCCAAGTAATGCCATAGCTCTTTCTTCCTCTTTGTTTAAAGCTAGTCCTTGAAGTCCACCCAAGAATGTTGAGCGTGATCTCTAGGTTCTGTTAGAATGTGTCCTCATTTCTTCCTCAGGGTAAATCTTTGCTCACATCATCATTTACTCACTTAAGACATACTTATTCAGCATCTACTATGAGCTTGCACTGGGCTGAGTTTGTGGACCACAGTCTATTCATTTTAAAGATAAGCTAAGCATGGTTGCAGCCCACATGAGGCTTGAAGGCTTGAAGGACATAGACAAGTAGGGAAGACTGAAAGGTGTGACAAGTACTTTGACGAATAAACAGAAGTTACAGGGTGCAAAAAGGAGAGAAATGAGGAATGCTACTCTTGTGAAGAGGTCCAGAAAGATCTCTCTGGTCTCATCTTCTGGATCCTTCTATGACCTTTTTTTATCTTTCCTTCCTCTGGAGTGTCCAAGCCCATAAACCATTGCTGTCTGTGTAGTGGACTGTCAGCCACAGAGCCAGTGGCCCAAAAGTCCCTGCTCTGTGTCATTTTTGCCAAACCAAGTTTTGCTCTAGTCCTCAGGCCCCTCCCATGATAAATGATCACAGTTTCCTGTTCACAGAAACATAGGGCTACTGGCTCAGTGGGAATTTTCTCTAGGAGCTGTGATGCCTCAGGCACCTTGTGTGACACATCTAGTCTCAGAGCTTAGGGGAAGAGTTGTGTGGGGAAAATTCTCTCTCTGAAGCTAACAAACCTGTTTGGGAGCAGATCAGCTACTGAGGCTTCATTAGTCTTAAGCTCTGACTGGAGGTCATGGTGTGGAACTAATGCTATTAAGCCAAACATTCAAATTGGGAGATATGGATATATTTCCAAGCCCTGGACCTGGTATGTCTGGCTAGAATTTTAATAATTTAATCTGTGACCTTCAGCATTTTTATTACACATTGATGGATTACACTGAGCAGAAAAAAATTCATTAATAAGTTCTACTGGATGCTTTAGGGAGGAGGTGAGATTTTCAAGATAAATAGTGTTTATTTCTGTACTAACTCCCACAACTCTTCTCTTATTTTTTGTGATTCTTACCCAGCCCATACCATGGGAAGTGAATTGATGATATCACACATTCATTGTATCCTAGGGACTCTCTGTTTTACAGAATAATTACACTGCCAGGTCAACCCCTGGTTACTCATAGTCTTGAGACTGAAAAAAGTCATTGGATTTTGGATTTTGGTGTTACTTCTGCTTCCAAACAATGACTCCTGAGGCCAACTTCCCCTTCATTTCTGACTCAGGCCTCTTCCCGATATGAGAGCACAATGGAGCTTATGGGACAGAAGCCCAGACAAAGTCCTGACTGGCCTTGCAGGAGGCCATGGTGGGGCAGAGTTCTGGGTTCCAGGTGGCTCTTCTGTAGCTGTGGGGAGTGTCCTCAGGACTGTTCTCTGGTCTCATGATCCCCCCTACAGGTCTTCTCCAGATCTTGGAATACCTTCTTTTATAGATAACTATAAAACTACAATTATTTACAAAATACTAAAAAATATATTTTCTACATGTTGGCCACCTTTTTGTAAAATTTTGTAATATGTATTTTGTAAATAAAAGTACAGTTACCTATAATTTCTCATGTATGGCAGCTTTATGGGTGACTTTTGGGACACCCTGTAGAACCGTAGAAAATAAATAAAAACCGATAGTATAAAATTAATCTAGAACTCCAGCCTTCTGAGGTTGTAAACTTGCTTGTTGATAGGTTTTCTTCTGGATGCTTCAGTGCGCATGCTGCATTCAGGATATGTGTGTGTGTGTGTGTGTGTGTGTGTATGTGTGTGTGTGTATGTGTGTGTCTGCCTGTTTGAACACTGGTCTACTTATGTTTGATGATCTTTTTTTTTCTCTGTTAATTCCTTATACAAGCTTTTCTTAAAAAAAAATTACTACATGTTCTTCTATGCACTTTTAATGGTTGTGCCATAATTCATTACATAATTAAACCTCTCTGTGTGGGATTTCAAATTTTTACAATTCTTTAGTAAATATTTCTCATAGTAAGTATCTCTATAAGGCGTCACTAATATTTATCAGTGGAAACATTCCTCTGGGTCAAGGCCAACTTGGGCAGTCAATGGCAAGAGATAGATTCACATAATCCTAGACTTTGCTGAAATATGACTTGATAATAATAATAGTGGTAAGGACAACAATACCTAATTCAACTTTTCCTTCTTTTCTGGTCTACTTATGTCATCCTAACAATACAATTTAGGGATAGCTTCTCACTATGTTTATTGTGTGTTATTACATAAATGTATGAATAAGATAAGTCGCTTCTCTGATGTCTCAGAGATAAGAAATGTTAAGCATTTGTCTCAAGATCTTTGCCGGAAAGCTGTCCCAGAAGCAGTGTCCCAAGGACACCGAGCGGTCGCTGCTCCCCCGCATTGGGGAACGAAGACAGAGAGCGCGAGCGCCCCCTTGTGGAGCGCGCTCACCTCTAATCTGCCCGGCAACAGGCCGCCTTCTGCAGCTCTTCACACCACGGGAGATGTGTACACGTGTGTTTAACACAGATTCGTATTTAAAGGTATTCTTAGACGATTCTGAGTACAATTCCAGACTGACTTTGATATCCACCAAGAATTAATAATCTCAGTTCAGTGTGCAATTCAAAAGGTCGCTTTAAGAGAGAGAAGTAGATTAACTATGAATTGTCTGGTAATTATTTTCATATTTTGGTGCAAAGCCCTTTCAAAATATGGTTTTGCAATTAGATTTGAAAAAAGCTGCTTCTCCCACCTTGGTAGGATTTAAGCAAAGCTCAGGTAGTTTGGAGCTATTTTTGGTCCTGATTAATTATCCAGCCAAGATAATTCCAAGTTCAGCAGCTTATGTGGAGAGGACACGACCAGCTGGGGTCTCAAGTCAGCCTCAGGTCAAAGCCAACATCTTTATAACAACACGGCTCCCTCAACCTTCTGGGCAGAGTGCAGCGGGTGGCACTGTCTGTAACGTTAGTGTCAGCTTTGCCAGCCCAGAGCCAGTGACTAGAGGAAAAACTGCTGATTCAAGGGCCTTCAGACATGGCAGCTCTCACTGCAGGGAAAATAGGTCACTAATGACAAGTGGCCTTAAGCCAAAACACCACAGCTGGAAGTTCTGAATGGTCTGCTGGTGGCAAGATTCACTTTACTAGAACTTCAGAAAGAAAGCAATCTGCTCTAATTTGTTTAAAATAACCCCGGTTCTGCAGAATTCACATATTAAGATTGTGATCTTGCTCCCCCTTGCCTTTATTTTCCCAAGCCTTCAACTTCATTTCAGTTTATCCCTTTTCCATTCCCACGCACTAAAATAACTCTAGAGCTCCTGCTTCTTTTTAAATTATTATTATAATTTTTTTATTGTTTGGGTACAAACAATTAGGTTACACTGATTGTATTTGTTAAGTAAAGTCCCTCTCATAATTGTGTCCCACTCCCAAGAGGTGTGTCATGCACTGTGCCTTCACCCCTCTCCCTTCTCCCCCCTCCCTACTTGCTCATTCCCTTATACCCTCTTGTATTAGCTCATCTACTGCCTTCACATTAGAATTGAGTACACTGGATTCTTGCTTCTCCATTCTTGTGATACTTTACTAAGAAGTATGTGTTCCACCTCTATCCGGGTTAATACAAAAGATGTAAAGTCTCCATCTTTTTTAGTGGCTGGACCATATTACATAGTATACCACAGCTTGTTAATCCGTTCCTGGGTTCGTGGGCATTTTGGTTATTTCCATAATTTGGCAATTATAAAATGAGCTGCGTTATGTCAAATGCAAATGTCCTTACAATAAAAGAATTTATTTTCTTCTGGGTAGATGCCTAGTAATGGGTTTTCAGGATCAAATGGGAGGTCTAATTTGGGTTCTTTGTGGGTTTTCCATACTTCCTTCCAAAATGGTTGTATTAGTTTCCAGTCCTACCAGCAGTATAAAAGTGTTCCCTTCTACCCACATCCATGCCAGCACATGCAACTTTGAGACTTTGTGATGTGGGCTATTCTCACTGGGGTTCAGTGATATCTCAGGGTAGTTTTGATTTGCATTTCTCTGATGATCAAGGACAATGAGCATTTTTTCATATGTTTGTTAGCTATTCATCTGTCTTCTTTAGAGAAGGTTTTATTCATCTCTCTTGCCCAGTGATTATTGGGTCTTTTTTATTGATTAATCTGAGTTCTCTATAGATCCTAGTTGTCAAGTTTTTGCCCGATTTATAATATGCAAATATCTTTTCCCATTCTGAAGGCTGTCTGTTTGCTTCGGTTGTTGTTTCCTTAGCTTTACAGAAGGTTTTCAGTTTAATTAAGTCCTATTTGTTTATTTTTGTTGCAATTGCCACAGAAGTCTTCATAAAATCTTTCCCCAGGCTGATATCTTGCAGTGTTTTCCCCATACTTTCTTATAGGATTTTTATTGTTTCATGTCTTAGATTTAAATCTTTTAACCATCTTAAATCAATTTTAGTAATTGGTGAGAGTTGCAGGTCCAGTTTCAGTCTTTTACATGTGGATATCCAGTTCTCCCAGCACCATTTATTGAATAGGGACTCTTTCCCCCAGGATATGTTCTTGTTTGGTTTATCAAAGATCAGGTGGCTGTAAGAGGTTAATTTCATCTCATGGTTTTCTTTTCAGTTCCAAATGTCAATGTCTCTATTTTTGTGTCAATACCATGCTGTTTTGATCACTATGGCCTTTAGAAGAGCCAAAAGTCTGGTAGAGTGATACCTCTGGCTTTGTTTTTATTCCTCAGAATTGCCTTGGCTATACGGGGTTTCTTTTGGTTCCATACAAAATGAAGAATTATTTTTCCAAATCTTGAGCGTATGATGATGGTATTTTAATGGAGATTCCATTGAATCTGTAGCTTGCTTTGAGAAGTATAGACATTTTCATAGTGTTGGTTCTTCCAAGCCATGAGCTGGTATATTCTTCCATTTGTTGATATCCTCTGCTATTTCTTTTCTCAGGTTTTCATAATTTTCTTTGTAGAGGTCCTTCATCTATTTTGCTATGTGTATTCCTAGGTGTTTCTTGTTTTTTTTTTTTTTTTTTTTGAGGCCGCTGTGAAGGGAATTGTGCCCTTAATTAGCTCCTCATCTTGGTGGTTGGCATATGCAAAGGCTATTTATTTGTAACATTGATTTTATATCCTGAGACATTACTGTATTTTTTGATCACTTCCAAGAGTTTTATGGTTGAGTCTTTGGGGTTCTTTAAATATAAGGTCATAAAGTCAGCAAAGAGGGAGAATTTGACCTCTGCTCCCATTTGGATGCCCTTTATTTCCTTGTCTTGCCTGACTATATTGGCTAGAAGTTCCAGCACTAGGTTGAATAGTAGTGGCGATAGAGAACACCCTTGTCTGATTCCAGTTCTAAGTGGAAAAGCTTTCAGTTTTACTCTATTCAGTAAAATATTAGCTGTGGGTTTATCATAGATGGCTTCAATCAGTTTAAGAAATATGCCACCTATGCCTATACTCTTCAGTGTTCTAATTAGAAAAGGATGCTGGATTTTATCAAATGCTCTTTCTGCATCTATTAAGAGGATCATATGGTCTTTGTTTTTGCTTCTGTTGATATGGTGAATTATGTTTATGGACTTGCATATGTTAAACCAGCCTTTCATCCTTGGGATGAAACGTACTTGATTGTGATGAATGACTTTTTAGATCTGTAGCTGTAATATATTGGCTAAGATTTTATTGAGAATTTTGCATCTGTATTCATTAGTGAAATTGGTCTAAAATTATCTTTGTTAGTTGGGTCTTTTCCTGATTTTTGATATCAGGGTTATGTTTGCTTCATAGAATGTGTTGGAGAAGATTCCTTCCTTCTCAGTTTTTTGGAATAATTTCTGCAGCATGGGTATAAGTTCTTCTTTGAAGGTTTGATAGAATTCTGGTGTGAAGCCACCTGGACCAGGGCATTTTTTTTCTTGGGAGATTTTTTATTGTTTCTTCAATTTCAGTTCTTGAAATTGGACTGTTTTTCTTGGTTAAGCCTACAGAGAGGGGAAGGGGTGTGATTCCAGGTATTGAGCCATTTCCTCCACATTGTCAAATATCTGGGCATAGAGTTTCTTGTAGACTCAGAGATAATCTCTTGTATCTCTGTGGTATCTGTTGTTATTTCCCCTTTATCATTTTTGATGAGGTTACTAGAGGTTTTGATTTTCTGTTTCTCATTAATCTGTTCAAAGGTTTATCAATTTTATTTATTTTTTCAAAAAACAAACGTTTTGTTTCATTTATTTTTGAATGATTCTTTTGTTTTCAATTTCATTAATCTCTGATTTAATTTTGGTAATTTATTTTCTTCTGCTGGTGTTGGGTTCTGCTTTTTCCAATTCCATAAGATGGTTTATGAGTTTGTTGATACTCTCTCTTTCTGCTTCTTTTTTTTTTTCTTCTGAGACAGAGTCTTAGTACATCACCCTCAGTAGAGTGCTGTGGCATCACAGCTCACAGCAACCTCAAACTCTTGGACTTAAGTGATTCTCTTGCCTCAGCCTCCCAAGTAGCTAGGACTACAGGCACCCACCACAATGCTCAGCTGTTTTTTGTTGTGATTGTCATTGTTGTTTAGCAGGCCTGAGCTGGGTTCGAACCCACCATCCCTGGAGTATGTGGCTGGTGCCCTAACAGCTAAGCTGTCGGTGCCAAGCCTCTCTTTCTGCTTTTGAATATAGGCATCAAATGTAATAAATCCCCTTAAGACTTCTTTTGCTGTATCCCAGTGGATTTGGTAACTTGTGTCTTCACTGTTGTTATGTTTGAGATAATCAACAATTTCCTCTTTTATGTCTTCCTAGACCCAACTATTATTCAGCATAAGGTTGTTTAATTTCCAAGTCTTTGTGTGGGGATAAAATTTTTTGCTAGAGTTGAGTTCCACCTTTATTGCCTTGTGATCTGAGAACATACAAAGTACAATTTTTATTCTTTAATTTTGCTGAGGTTTGGTTTGTGTCCTAGGATCTGGTCAGTTTTGGAGTGTGTACCATGGGCTGATGAGAAATGTATATTCCTTAGCTTTTGGATGGTGTGTTCTGTTTATTCTATTAATCTCATTTGTTCTAGAATCATATTTAAGTCCTTTGTATCTTTGTTTAGTTTCTGTTTAAAGGATCTGTCCAGTTCTTTCAGAGGGGTGTTAAAGTCCACAGCTATTATGGTGTTATCCAATATCATATTGTTCAGACCCATCAAGATCTGTTTCCTAAACCTGAGAACATTAAAGTTGGGTGCATAAATATATAAAATTGAAAGGTCTTCTTATTGTCTTTTGTTCTTCCATTTGTTAATATCATCTGCTATTTATTTTCTTTTTTTATTAAATCATAGCTGTGTACATTAATACCATCATGGGGTACAGTCTGTTGTTTCTATATACAATTTTAAATACTTTCATCAGACTGGGTAACATAGCCTTCATGTCATTTTCCTCATTATTGTGTTAAGACATTTATATTCAACATTTAGAAAGATTCACATGTACCCTTATAGGATGAACCATAGGCATGATCCCACCAATCACCCTCCCTCCACCTGCCTGCCCACTCCCCTCACTTCCCTATCCCTTTTCCCCATATTCTTGGGCTATAATTGGGTTATAGCTTAAAATTTTAAGCTATAAATTAGTTTCCTAGTAGGGCTGAGTACATTGGATACTTTTTCTTCCATTCTTGAGATACTTTGCTAAGAAGAATATTTTCCAGCTCCATCCACATAAACATGTAACAGGTAAAATCTCCATCTTTCTTTATGGCTGCATAGTATTCCATGGTGTACATATACCACAATTTATTGATCCATTTGTGGATCCATTTGTGAAGCCCACTTGGGCTTCTTCCATGACCTAGCAATTATGAATGGGGCTGCAATGAACATTCTGGTACAAATATCTTTATTGTAGTGTGATTTTTGGTCTTCTGGATATATACCTAGTAGAAGAGTTATAGGATCAAATGGCAGGTCTATTTTTAGTTCTCTAAGTGTTCTCCAGATGTCTTTCCAAAAGGAACATACTA